>VNJW01001719.1:0-121644 GCA_008042615.1 Drosophila auraria | reverse complement strand
TTGTCCGATCTTAATGAAATTAAAACCGTAATTCTAGAACTATAAATAACGACTATATCTCGAAGTTTATAAAAATTCGTTGAAAAACAGAGAAGTTAAAATTTTTTTTACATAAATTTCGCCATCATTCCTATGGCAGCTATAGGATATAGTGGTCCGATTTCGGCCCTTCCGACATATATACTGCGTGCTAAAGAAATAATACTATGCTGAAAATTTCAGCCCAATAGCTCAAAAACTGAGAGACTAGTTCGCGTAGAAACCGACAGACAGACGGACAGACGGACAGACAGACGGACAGACAGACAGACGGACATGGCTAGATCGACTCGGCTGGTGATGCTGATCAAGAATATATGTACTTTATGGGGTCGGAGATGCCTCCTTCACTGCGTTGCAAATATCATGGCAAAATTATAATACCCTCTGCAAGGGTATAAAAATACAAACAGATACCCTTTGAGGGAAAAGGGATATTTTAATTGTTCAAAAAATTATTTTAATATTTGTTTTTTTTAAATTTGCTTAAAATTATTTTTTTAGTGGAATGAATTATTATTAAAGGCTATATTCATAAAACTATGAAAATTTACCATTTTAAAAGGTAATTTAATTACATTTTTTTTGTTAATTTACAAGAACAGTACTTATTTATTGTGAAAAATGTATTTAATTTACGGAATTTGTAATAAAATTCTAAGCAAAGTCTAAAGAAAACAAGGATTTTCTGCACCTTCGGCGTATTTAGCGTTTGCATTGCACTAAAATTCTCAACTAGAATGTCTGAAAGGCCATTTTTGTATACCAAATATTATATTTATTTTATTCTATTTATTTATTTTAATGGAAAACTAAATAATTATTGTTTATTGCTAAGCAACTCGAATTTTTAGATAAATATTTATCATTTATAAGAATATCCTTTGGTTTGAAGTCTTAGAGTATAAATACAGTCACTTTTCACATCCTTTGGCCTTCCTGCTGTTTGTGAATTTGATTTTGCTTAAAAGTGTTTTCCTTTTTTATTATTTTTTACGGCGCTGGAAGAGGTTGGAATATGGCAGATGTGGGGGCGGAAGGGGGAATAGGTGGCGGAGTTCAAAATGGGCAAATGGCAGCTCGGCGGCTGCTGCGTTTGTTTTGGTTTTTTGTTTTCTGCCTTGTTTGCTTGGAGCTTTGCTTCACTTCGCTTCGCTTTGCTTGTCTTTGCTTTGCCTCTCTTTCCGCCGTATTGTTGTCAAATTTGTTGTTGTATTTCTCTTTTGTTGTTGCAAGCTGGTGGTTGGCCTGTGGACAATTCGGCTTTTGTACACGGGGCGTATGAGTGATGCGCTGGAGGGGCAATGGCAGAGAGAGAGAGAAAAAGTGGAGGGGAACTTGACTTGGGGGAATTGCGCAAATATTTGGATTGAAATGTGATTTATTGTGACAAGTGTTTGGCTTAAATAACATGATCAGCCATTTTTTGAATGCTTAATTGTGGCGCAATGAAAGGGACAAGCCCCTTGCGCCTGGGAACGGGGAATGGAATGGAAACCAATTTAAATTAAGATTATCCGATACGGCTCATAAAATTTGGAAGCCCGTTCTGGAAGGAGGTCTTTCCGCATTATACAAATTATTCCCCAAGCTTCATTTAATTGATTTTATACGAAGAGGGTGATGGTTTAGGGATTGAAGGGAAATTAAATTAAACATGTGTTAAAATTGAAGTGTTTTATGTGTTTTCTCATTTATTTTTAAGACCTTAAAGATGGGAAAATATTTATTTCTCTAAAATAAATTTAAAAAATCCATAAACTAAGCATTAAGTAACATAAAACAACATTTTTTTTAATCTTTGAAATGTGAAATAGTTTATTATATTTACATTGCAAAGCTTAAATACCTAACACCCTATATTTTAATATTTATTATTTAAACACTCCATTATTTACGTACTTTTACATTTTTACTGTCTTAATATTTCACTTACTTTGCTCTCATTCAAGTTATTAAGCAAATGCTTTTCTTTTTAATAAATTCCTTTGCGAAACATCCATTAAGTATGCTAATTCCTGATTGAAAATAAAATATTCTATACGTTTTCATCCACTCAAATGTTCCCAGCGTTCGGCATTCCTCTTATTCTTACCCACAAAAATCAGGTGTGATGCGGTATGTAATTCTCCCCCGAAAATCTGATACATCCACCCCCCATAAAAGCCTGCTCATCCAAATTTTTACAATCCCCCAAAAGAAGCTTTTGGCAATTTTAGTAGCCTGCTTCCTCCGCAAACCTCCGGCATTATTTACCCCATTAGGCTAACCCACAGAAATCTGTCAGACACCGCAAAAGCAACCCAAAAGGATAGGAAAATTGAGGAGGGTCGACCGAGAGGGAAAAACGGAAAACGGAAGGCAAAGGGAAAACAGTTGGGAAAAGAGCTTTTCACGTATTGTTAACGCATTTTATCACCAACGCGTGGCTGATTGGATTCCCCCCCTTGAATTGGGTGGCTATCATGGGTGTATCACGGGGGTGGATAAGGGGGACTAAAACAACACAGAAATGTGGGTAGTGTTCAGGGATTGAAAATAATTTAAAATAAACAAAATATAGTTTTTTTTCTAGAAAATAATTAAAACTAAAAATATATTACCGAATTTTAATAGTCTTACCCTTAAATATTATTATTAATTTATACCAGAAACCACTCGTTTTTTCCCAAGTGTACTCAGCCGCCTGAAGTTGAATTGAAATATTTTCCGGGCTGCGAATGGTTTGATTTCGCTTAGAGTTTTTTGTTTGACATTTTTCAAATGCTGTTTCGTGTCATTTCATTTTTGGTGGGAAATTGGAATTTGTAAAGAAAGTGGGGTAAGAGATGCAATTTTTGGAGGGGCAGATATTGGTAACAATCTCTCTTTCTCTCTCGCAGTGACTATGCAAAAGTACAGCTCTTGAGTTGCTCCAAAAGCGCAGCAGCAGTCGCCGTCGCAGTGGCATTCGCCGCTGCACTTCTCTCACTCTTTCACCACACATATATCTCTCCGATTTGCTCTCAGGCTGATTAACAGGTTTTTAAACAGGTCTCTCGGGTCCCCCGAACGCCCCAACTTGGCTCAGTTCCCGCCTTTTAATATATATCTGGCTCTCTGTTTTGGTTGCTGGGCAAGATCCGCACGCCGATATTGTTCACACATTTTGAGCAGATCCGAAGTGAGCAGATTTGAACCAAACCGAGTCGAGCTGTAGCTCTTTTTTTTGCATTTGGCTTTGGTTTTTTTTTTTTGTATTTCTTATTCTTTTTTGTGTTTACTTTGATTTTTATCTGAGGCGAAGCGTAGAGTTCCATTGTCTTAATTTGTTTGTTTTATTTAAAGGGGTTATTGGCGGTGCTAAAAGGGGAAAGGTAGCATGTTGCTGGATTCCAGAAGCGAATTAACCAATTTTACGAGTCCTTGATTGCTGTGAAAGATATATAAAACAATTTAGGACTGTGTTCAGATTTATTTTAAATAAGAAAAAGAGTTGCATGGGAATAGAAAAATATTTATTTATCAAATTTAAGCCCTTGATTTATTATTTTGTAATTAAATGGACTTATATCTAAAAGTAAGTCTTAATAATATGTGAAAATATATTTTTAGGCGAAAATAAAGAATTGGACAGTTAAAATTTGATTTTATAAAATTTAAAATAGTTAAATTTAATTTAGGCTACCAAATCCTAAATATTTCCTAATTTTTACATATGCTTTCTTTTCAATATAATTTAAATTAAATTTAAGGCCCACTTACTACTTGTTTGAAGCTTTAATATTTTATTATGAAAGATTGGCAGGTTTACAATTCTTCGATATTTTCCCGCATTTGTTCTCTTCTCTAATTTTGTCTCATAAAATTAAGAATTGATTTCCTTATATCGCCGGAGAGACTGGTTTGTGGGAACCAAGCTGCCACTGGACAAATTGACAATGATCTCGGCGATCTGTCTTCGTCTCGTTTTGGCTGTCTTTCCTCGCCCTCTCCCCTTCGGTTTCCTCTTTATCCGCTATGTGTTTCCTCTCATTTTGCCATAATTGGCAGCCACGCGTCTTCGCATTTTGCGCTTGGCCGTGTAAATTTGCGGAATGCCTTTGAGGGGGGCTCCGAAAGGATGCAGAAAAAAAAGATAAAAAAAACGGGGGATTTTTCAAGGGGCCGCAATCTCTGGCCAGAGTTGCCAGGCTTAATCAATGTTGACATTAATTTGCGTCCCTGTTCTCTCGAGTTGCTCAGTCGCAGTTTCCATATAATGGAAGATTATCCACTTAAAATTTGTCATCACTCGCCGCGGGTCGCGACGGCGGAGTGACAATTGTCTTCAATTCCTTGTAAATCATTCGAGACGATGATGGCTGCGCGTGTTTTGACAGCCCAGCGAATGCTTAATAATATTTAACAATAATTGTCTGAAATTGACTCATAAATTATATTCAACGAGACACGAGACGCGTTCGCTTCAGAGACAACAACTGCTCGCTTTACGAGCTCTTTAATTTATTCTCAGCTCATTTCGTATCTGGCCAACTGCATCTGCGAATTAAACAGATTAAGATGGAACCACTGTCGGTTCTTTCATTATTATTATTTCAATCTTTCTTTCCTTCCCGTCTCCCCTGCCGGCGTTGCCTTTTCCTCTCGCTGTCAAGTGTTGACGGAGTGCTGACATTTTGTATTCCGATTCAGATCCAGATTTCAATGGCTATCGCTGATTGATGAAAGCCGGGCCGAAGATTGATCATTCCTGGGAAACGATTGCGGTCTAGACCTTTGGCAAATCGATCAATCAGTGTGCCAGATTCGATAACTGCGATTTTTCGCGATCTGTTCTATTGATTTATATACTTAAAAAATATTATAATTTATTAGAAAATTAATAAAAAGAAAGATTTAATGGTAAGATGTCACAGAAATATCTAGAATACATTGTTCAATAACAACATGTTATTAATTATGATAAACTAAGGCTGCTTATGGGAAAATCATTCTATAAAACCTATGCTGTGGAGTTATTTAGGCGTTTTTCACTAATTTTTCCGATTTTCTATATTTTTCATATATTCAATATTTATAATTCTAGAATTTTGACATTATTTGAACGTTTTAAACCCTGAAATACTTAAGATTAGTGACCGGTTCTAGTAAATAACACTAGATTCTTCCATTACTTAAAATGGTAAAGTTCTTTCCCTTGATATCTTCCTTATATCCCTAACATCCAGCTTGTGAAAATGTAGGCTTTATTTAAAGTAAACAAATAAGCCGCACAAATTTTCTAAAAGCCAACCCTGATCCTCAAACCTCTGACTTAATATTTTACTCCGCAACAATTCATTTAGCGCGTGTTGGAAATAAATTTCCGGCAAACAAACAATAGCGAAAAAGTTGGCAGAATAATCAATTACACCGGAGGCGCAACACTCGGGCAACAAAAGAAACAACCCACGACGACACACGTCAGGCCAAAAGCCAAAACAAATATTTATCACAAAATGAGAGGAGAGAACAGGAAGCAAGACCGCAACAAAGTTAATTTCGAATACTTAAGCGTAAATTCGGTGATTATCAGCCGGGCGGCGAGTGCCGAGCGCCGCTTTGCTAAGAATTGTACATATGTAAATGACGAGCGGATATAGAATTATTTAGCGTTAAATAGTAAGAGAATGCACAGGGGAAAATAGAGACGGCAAATGGCTGACAAAGTGGCGACAGAGCAGCGACAAAAACAGCGTCAAGATGTCGATTAGTGAAATGTAAACACCTCGCGGTCAGGGAATTTGCATAAGTAGACGTACACGTAATATTCAAATGCATATATCGCTTTATTCATATAGATGTCTGTGTGTATATATTTATGTGCTACTGCTGCTAGGCACATCGATTTATGTGTTTATTTATTCGAAATGCATTTTTAATGATTGCTTCCTCGCAATAGTTGAGTTAAGCTTGAAGGGAAAAGACTAGAGAGTTGCCTGTAAATAAATAAAATAATATTTCAATATTGAATCAATGCTAACTTAATTATTAAACGTAAATATATGAATTCAGTGAGCTTTAATCATCTCTGAAAAAGTAAAATGATGGAAATACATTTTCTAAATAAAAGAAATGATAGACAAAAGCAAAAATTAAATATTAAACATTTTTATTCTACTAAGAAATTTAACAAATCTAATAAAAACAAAGTATAATAGAAGTTAACTTATGTATATTATAAATAATATTTAATAATTTATTATACTTTTTATTTACTTTCAAATTAGATTAAAATAAGCCTGATCTACCCCATTCCCTCAACAATAGGCATCAAACTCACTCCGAAAACGCCTCTCTATGGAAATGAGAGTTGTGGTCAAAAGGTCAGACAGTTTATCGGGCATTAGTTTCGGCTACTTGGGCTACTGCCATGCCCGAACTGCATAAAATATTCAAAATTTTAATTAAGCAGCGTGAAATTTATGAACAGATGGCCGGCGCACAAAACATAACTTACTGGCCAGATAAATATTCGTTTGGAGAGAGATATGTTGGATATATGTTAATGCGGTCAGTACTAAATCATAATTTGTCAACAATTTCGTTTATGCTAAATAATTTGCCTTTGTTTGAGATATTTGTATTGTTGTGGGTATGTTTTTGTCTGATTTTTTTTTTGTTTCTTGCTTAGCTTTTGGAATTCGGTCCCCTTCTGGTTGCATTATTATTATTTTTCCATTTGGCTGACTGCGCGGGTTTTGTTGTTCTTTTTTCGTTAGCTTTTGCACTTGTCAAACTTATAAATTGTATCTGTCAGATATGCGCTCATTAGCATTGGGAACTCATTTATCCAAGAAGCCAAGAAGCTGCTGCTGATATTCTGCTTAAGGTTGGGATTTTATTCTGCATTCGATGGCAACTTTCCTTTTGCCATCACACAATTTCTGTTGTTCTGACACATTTTTCAATCTTGTCAACACACACATGCACACAGAATCGAGTTAATAATAAATGGCAGCAACAACTCAGTGAAAATTATTTGGAACACGTCAAAATATTTCAATTCATAGAGAACTTTTCGGTTGTTTGTTTGTTTGACAATAAAGAACTAAAAACGAAATCGCTTTGTTTGCCTCTTGTTCGGTTTTTCCAATTTTCCTCTGTGGCTGTGCCTGTGTGAGTTGGACATTATTAATAAAGTGGCAGTTTAACAATTTCACAGTTCCTAAACAAATCATAGAGAGATATAAACACAGACACAGATATAGATCGGGAGAGAGAGGGAGATACAACCTTTCGGTTGTCTAAAAATATTTGAATTTTCGTTTGATTTCTGTGACAAATGCGTTCTATTTAGAGTTATGCCATGGATCATTTGCCATGCCAGTGCGTAGGCCGTCTTTATAGAATGCCTGAAGACCCGTTTATGTGATGGATAATTTTGGTCAAGACATAAAATTGTTGTGGCTGTCATTGATTCGAAAGGGGGTTCTAAAAATATGGGCTTACTGAGGCAAAAAATTAAAAACGAAAATGTCCTTAGGGGTAATTTTAATGTACGAGATTAGCTAAAGATATTTATTAGTATTGTTATAGGTGATATATAGATAATAAAATATTATTTACGTAAGTAAGTGTTGCAATTAAAATTTTAATCGCCAATATAAAAGCTTAATTTTTTACTAAGTTGGAGCTATAAATATTGTTAGCATAATGGCAGTGATATTATATTGAATATGATTTACTTCTGCTTGGTAAAATGTATGTATTAAATGGGAAATACATTGTGTAAACAAAACTGATAAGATTTTCTTGAAAAAATATACAGTTTATGGAAAATACATAATTTTCCATTAAGTTTCAATAAGAGAGGGGTCAGTTTTTATCAGGTTTTAATTAATAGATTTTTAGGTGTTATATTTAAAATGAAAATATATTATTTGCTAAATTTGTTTAGTTAAATTCCTGTTATTATGATAATTGCCAAAGAATCATAAATATTCCTTTAGTGTTAAATATGTAAATATTCCTTTAGTGTTAAATATGTTCTATCTTATTATTAAAGCTTCCTTTTCATATCTTAAACATTTTCTACCTTTATATAAATTATTCATTTATTGCCACACGAGTTTCCTCTCCTCTCCTTCCCACCCAACTTGTGTGTTCGATAATCTTCAATTGTTTATTGGTGGACCTTGTTCCACATTATTGCACTCATCCGAGCACATTTTCCACTCACTCTCCGTGCTCGGGGAGAGAACTCAACTAAATCTGCGGCAAATACAAATACGAATTCAAATCGAACCGAAAAAATCTTTACGAAAAATTGCCCTCCAGGGTGAATATTTAAACGAGCTACAAAATATTTATTTATGCCCATTCCGTGAGTGTGTGCTATGTGTGTGTGCGAGTCCGGGTGAGTGTCTGTTCTGTTGGCATTCAGAGTCTAATTCATAATAGATTCATGTGCTGGGGCTCTGATGCTCGGCTGGCATACGAGGCGTATAAGTAATAAGTTTTTATTTGGCACTTGGCTGCCAAACGATTTGTAGTTGGCTTGTTGCTGTTGTTGCTGGCGTCATTTAATGGCTAACCAATACGATGTATCTACGGAAGACAGACGTGCTGTATCTGTAGCTGTATCTGTATCTGTATCTGTATCTATAGCCGCGCATCGGTGTCTTGTATCTTGTATCTGAGGTACATTTCGCTGTGTATCTGGCAATCGTTGTGCTAAAATTAATTTGTAGAAAAATGCGTGAGTTCTACCCTCAGCCACCGCCACCACTTTTCACTTCCCATCCTTTTGGCGGCCGAGGCAGGCAGGCAGGCAGCAAATTACGAGAAAATTAAATGTTGATTTAATTTTGAAAAGCAATTTTTCATTTTTAGCCGCACACCGACTACGACGGCACCCAAGCAATTGACGTACGTATTTGATTGTATCTGTAGCCGTGTCCGCCTGTATCTGTATCTGGGCATTTGCATTTGTTTACACCCCCTCGCCACCTCTTGTGGCCCCTTCGCCGACCTCCGTTTGAGTTACAATTTTTCCGTTGTTCGTTTTCGCACTTTGCACGTCGCGTTTGTCGCTTTGTTTTTGGGGTTCGTTGGCTGAACATTGGCTTCGAGTGAGCACACACACAATATCCGATGGACTATCGATATTTCTATGGAAAATTTTCTGGAATTTCTTTTGTTGATACATTTTAAATCGGATTTAAGCCTTGAAACAATATTTAAGCATTAAAATCTTAAGGCATATTGAACAAATAGATATTATGGACACTCAATAATTTATTGAAGTATTTGTATTCCACAAGAAGAAAATATTGTTCAATATATTTACAGCTTATTGTCTTAAGGATTTTTTGTATAAATCCTTGGCTTTTGTTTAAATATAAAAAAAAGGTTATAAGTCTTCAAAGACTATACTGAATTTTTAATAGATAAAAACCCAGTAAAATATCGAGGCTTTAAAGATCCCCTTACTGATTTTCGCTCATGTATCTTACCTATTTTTTATGCTCAATAATTTAACCATTTAATCAGACCACCCATATCTTAAATTAACAATGGAAATTGTAAACTATTTTCATGAAAGATCAGCTTTCAAAGGAAAGCGTAATCTTTAAAGAAACCCCAATGCCCCTATCCCCAACATTTTATGAAATACCTTAGGCCTGTTAAGCCTGCGACTAATTCAATTTGAGTTTCATTTGTGACCACCCACTTCTTGAATTAACAACATTTTCTAACAACAACAGGTTCTCCTTCCCCAAAACCACGCCCACCTGCATCTTGTTGTTTGTCAGCGGCTGCGGCAAACAAAATTCAGCGGCACAATTCAAAGTCAAAGGCCATAAAAGGTAAAATCAACTTTGGCTTTGATCCATTGAACCCGTTGGTTCTTCAATCTCAAAAAGCAATAATCGAGGAGAGGGGTTGCGTGTGATAGCTGCTGCTGCTAATACCAATTAGTGTTTGACGTTGGAAGAAACTAGCAACGAGCTTCGAACTAAAAAAAGCGGCAACCGAACAAAGATTTATGATCTCAGAGTTGGATGGCCAAAGAGAGAAATAGGGGGAGTTTGACAGCTCAAAGAAGGTATTTCCAAATGGCTTCCTACTTCGCCTCTTAGGAATGTGTTGGTGTTGTAATGGAGAACTTGCTGGTGGAGTCTTGAAAAAATATTTATAAATTATATAAATTGTTTATAATAATAATTAAAAGCAGAAATTTAAAGGAGGCTACTTGGGTTATTTGTTTTGATGTTTTTTATTTATTCAAACAAATATTAAGTACTTAGTTATTTTCCCAGCTTTATTTTTGTATTCTTTTAAAATGTTTCCTTATCGTTTCTTAAAAAAAAGAATTAATATATATTCTCTCTTTCTCGTTCTCTATTTCAATTTCAATATATTGAATGACATCAAATGATTTCATGAATGTCAGCATTAAAATAAGTTAGCTTGAAGCCCAAGACTTTGGGAAACTTTTTGCTTCGTTTCAGTTTTTTACCATATTTGTGTGTGCTCTCTCTCCCTCCCACCGTCTCTTCGTCTCACTTGCTCGCTTGTGTATAGATTTTTATCAAGTTTGTTGTTCTGACAAATTAAACTCTTCTTGTTGAACCAAAAAAATTCTTCATTTTAATTTTTTTTCCAGTTCGTTTTTGTGGCCGTTCCCAGTGGAAGGTGTTCGAGGTTGATTCTGTTTTTTTTTGTGTTGCTTCGGCTTCTGGGTCATCGCTCTTAAAATATTTAAATATTTTTTCTTACTTTTTTTTGTGTTGTTTTTGCGGGCGACGTTGTTGTTTGTGTTTCACCTGAAAGTTGTCTTTGAGGTTGGTTCTTATTTTATTTTTTCTGTGTTTTATTCTGTTGCTCATACCTCATCACATAGAAGACAGAAAGTACAGCAAAAACAACAGAAAATCCACACACACATGCCATGCGAGTCGCGGTGGTCGTTGATCCGGCGATGAGACAGCGAATCGGTGTTTTTAACTGATTTTGACAGCGCCATAGGGCGGCAAACCTAAATAGAAGGGGTCTTGGGGGAGGAAGTGTCGTAGTCTTCTATTTTTAAGCCGCGCTAAGGTGCGAAAGATAAGCAAGGGATTGTAGTTGAGGGTGCCAGGGAAAAGTACATGGAAACCTACCGACTCAGTTCGGAATAAATCTGAGTAAGCAGAGCTCTAGCGAAAATATTTACTGAATGGATTAAGTTCTTAAGGTGTTGACCAAATTGATTCTGTATACTTTACTTTGGTGCTGTAAGCTTAGGAAATATTTTCCTTGCTTATTGCCTTATTTACGAAAGTAATTTAAAGGCAAAATAAATCTGTGATATATATATTTTTCGTTGTAAAATCCCTTTGGTATAATAAGTATATATAGAAAAGATCTCCAAACTTGCCTTGATAGCCCTTAGATAGAAATAGTGGCACTTGCACTTTCAATTGATGCGGAAGCATTTGCCGATTCCTGGAAAAGCGATAAAGCTGCAGAATGTTGCAATTTCTTTTCTCTCTCCTACAGTTGTTTCTGTGGCCTAGGTATGGGCTATAGCCATATAGACAGGGGAGGGGCCCCATCTGCCGCCGCTTGCCACATACATCATTCCACGGCTGAGCGAGACAAGTGCGTGCCCAGTTCATTACGATGATGACGATGGTGCACCGAAAAAATGCAGAAAATTCTGAATATGAATTGTTTTTTATTTGTTTATTTAGGATTTAATTATCTTAGAGCAAGCTAATAACATATTTATCAATGAATTATGAATATTAACGCAGCAGCTGGTCCTATACCTCCATATTTTCCACATTATTTTCTATAAATTCTATACAGATGGCTTATATCAGGCCACAATCATTAGTATTTATTTCCTGTTAATATAGAATTATTAAATAATATTTCCCAGTGCATTTTCTGTCCAAGTTGAGGGCACAAAAGTGCCAAGAGGACGGACGTAGATGATGGCGAGGAAGATGCTGCTGCTGCTGCTGCTGCTGCCGCAGTCTGGTGGTGATGCCTTGGCAACTACTTTGCACTTTGCCAGATACTTAACTCGCAGCTATTTACAAGTCATGCTTGCTGCGAATTCGCTTGACTGTGCACCAGGATCCCTATTCGCCGCCGCCCCTGTTCCACTAGGCGGAGAGAGATGAAATCTGTGCATCTTGCACCTATTTATATTCGCATTTATAAATAAAGCGCGATGCGAACGAGTTGTTGCCGTTGTAATAAATATTCCTGCACACATTGCGACAAACGAAACGAACCGAAAGGGATGAGGCATGGGGATGGGGACGGGTACGGACGGACGGATGGATGGATACATATATTTATATTTAGCCAATTTTCAACGCTTGTTGACAAAACTGTCAACAAAATGCAATGCAAAGCGTAATAAAATTGTACAAGATGTTCTGATGAGCATGGAAGGGCAGAAGCAAAAGGAGGTGCGCGAAGTTGAGAGATAGATAGATAGATAGATAGACAGGCAGACAAACAAAGTTGCAGTGTGTGACAGAAGCGAAGCGAGCAATTGTCACATTACGTATACGCAGCGGGAGCAGACAGTGCGGCACATAGAGCGACGGATACACTAGCGTAGATACAGGAACACACACGGATGCATAGGCAGATACAGAGATGCTCCGACAGCACGAGCCAAGAACATATGTTCAAAGAGATGTAAGCACGGCGAACAGCAAGTGAAGCGAACGAATGAAAATGTCAGCTCAACACGGAGACAGGGGGGAAATTTCCCTCTAAGGGTGGCTAAGTAATTAATTGGCGATTTAGGGCAATGAATTGTAATAAATAAATAAGTCAGAGAGATACAGACGATGTATAAATATTTTTAGCAGGAAAAGACTTTTATTAAAAGTAAATCTTACATCTTAAGCAAATATTATTGATTCTCTCATCGGTTTATATCCATCGACAACAATCTTACATATAATCCAGATAAGCCCCCATTAGCTCTGATCGATCACCTGATGAAATTCAAACAAACCAAATCGTATCACCTGCCCTTCTCGTTTTTAACCCAATTTTTTCCGTTGCCCCAAAAAAATAAAAAAACCCAACGAGATCGCCCCAGCGGATACATTATAAACAATTATTTATTATTCAAAGCTCTGCCAACCACTTGACACATTAGACCAAGATGATGATCAGTCACCTTGGCCGGCGGCCCCATGCCCCCCCTTATCCGCCCCCCCAAGAGATCAGCAGCACGAGGCGCTGAGACTTGTGTTCAACCGAAAAAGTTCAAACTTGGCTAATAAATTTTCGGTGTATATGCTGCTGCTGCTGCTGGCCGCCTGCCTTGCCATTTGCCGTAAATAAAATCTACAAATATTTGAATGAGGCGGCGACGACGCGATCGGTCGGGAGCGAGCTCATAAATCTGTAAATAAATTAAATAAATTCTTGAAAAATATCAAAACGTATCAATAAAAATGCTCAACAAGTTTTGCGACTAATGCTGTTGTTTGCCGCCAGATGAAAACGGAAATTTACATAGGCACTGGGGGAAAAGTGTTGTAATTTGTGTAAGTTAAGCATTAAAATTATAATAATATGGAAAAATATATGTAATATGATATTTTAGCATAATTAAGACTGTCATCTTGTGATATAGAAATATAATAAAAAGATTGCTATGATTTATGAGTGAAATTTAAGAAAGTACTAGCTAAAACTGATCGTGTTAATTTACAAAAATTAAACAGAGGTATTAGAAACAACATTTTAGTGAATTTAGTGAAGAAAATTATACTTAAAACTTTATACAAGTTTAAGTTATTCCAAGAACATCCTTAAACTGACACCAAAACATATATGTAATATATGTATAATTATTTTCCGAAAGGATCTAGCTTGTAATAATTTTAAAAATTATTTAAACAATATTTTTCTCTGTGTAGCAGCGCAGTCGACGCCAGCAGCGGCGTTGCGTCGCTAATTTGGCGTGTTAATTGCGAGCGACGAGCCGAGGCCGATGATGTCGAACTGCCGAACTGCCGAACCAACGAACTAACGAACTGCCGAACCGCCGAACTGAGTCGAACCGAACCGTGCCGAACCGAGCCGAAGCGTGGCCGGGCGCCCGACGATCGTATCGCCGCCGACGCCGCACCGCTCTGTGGGGTCCCATAAATTTAATGTGTTTTGTAGCAGAACGAAACGTTTAAGCCGCAAAATGACAAACAGCGAATTAACAAATTAATAAATAATTTTTTCCTCCTTTTAAGAGCAGAGCGGGGCGGGGCGGGGCGCCGTGATACGATAAAACAGTATCTGTATCTATGGATCTATAACTAATGTGGCGCATAAATTTTCGACACTTGCCACACGGCCACGCCCCCAGAGCTGCCCACCTCGGGTGGCGCTGCTGCTGCTGCATATTAATTACACAGCGAATAAAAAGTGTTGGCGGTTGGGTGGTTTTTAATTGCCGCGCGGAGGAGGGGGCGTGACCAAACAATGATCGCAACAACTTGTTGACAGATACCTCCTATATACATACTATATAGTTTTTTTTTCTTGTTTTTGCCACATCAAATCGATTTGCAGCGGCTGATGGCTTAAATTAGCCAAGGCAAGTCAGCCGCATTTAACGAGAAGAAGCCATCAAAATGCTTTGGGGATCTCTTTCTTATATTTTTTTTGGGTCTCTCAGTGGGGAATACCGAAATTCCGCAGCGTGAAGGATTGATCGATATGATGTGGTTGTTGGTTTTTTTCGCATCCGTCTGGGTTCAAAGGAGCGGTAGATAATGGTTATATAACAGCGATTTCACGGGCTGCTTTCGGTAAGCCACATAAAAGTCGAGTTTTGATTTATGTTTAAAAGTGCTATATTGAAATATGATTCCCAAAGTGACTGCATCAAACAGGCATTTGAAAATTTTATTTTTATTATACTTTAATAGCCTTCTATAAATTATTGTCATTTTACCATGAAAAATCACAAATTAGTCAATCTAATTGTGTGAAATTTGAACTAAGGACCATTTTCCTATCTTAGCCTTATTATTTAATGCATAAATCTTTCAGGAATCTGTATTTGATTTTTTTTATACATTAATTTCCTTAAATTAATATGGTTTAAAATTTATAGGAAAGTGAATTTAAATACTTAAGGTTACGCTTTTTTATGTGGAAGGTATAGACAACTTTCTTGATCTTTTAGAGTCTTGCTAAGAGCTCTTAAAAAATATAGAACTCTCTATATTTATAGCTTGCCATATTTATTTTCTGCTTTTAATACAAGTTTAAATAACTTAAACAATCCCCAACACTTAAGAATTATTTTAATGGAATTCCCTCAGTATTTCGCTATTTGTTTACCCACGTATAAAATGTGTTTTGCGTTCAAATTATTTATAATTTCCTCAACAAATTATGAAATCAACACAAATACAAAACAGAGCAAGAAGCACATTTAAAATCAAATGAAAGCAAAAAAAAAAAGAAGCTCCCGCCCCTTTGGTATTTGGCAAATAGTTTATGTTTCCATATTTGCATTGTTCTTGTTGATTTTTGTGCTCGTCAGCAAAAATAAAAAATACAGTGTATAAAAACTCTATATGTATTTAGTTTAGTGCGTATTGAATTTTATGTGGATATGGCATATGAACTATATTTATACGTATGTTGCATGCAACACTTTGGCGCTGGTCGAGGGAAAAGTAGTTCATTGAATGTTTTCAACTTGATTTTTATTTGGTGGCCGCTTAAATGATTTATACACAAACAGAGAGAACCCAAACCCAACCCGAAGCGGACTGAAAATATATATATGTACGATTCGTGCACATATTGTGTGTGTATAGAGATGGTCGTTCAATTGGCGCAAGATACAGATATAACCGATGTACAATATATTGATTTCACACACTATATATATACACACAATACTAAACTATACACACACTATTTATATATATATATATATGTCGGACTCTGTGTGTGCTCATATATCTGGCATATCTGTGCACTCTTGTATCGGGCCACATTTTGCGGCTAATAATAACTTTAAAAACGAACTATTTTGTTGCCTTTAGAGATTGCTCGTGGTTGTTGTTGTTTGCTCTGTGGCTTTTAATATGATTATTGCATTTCGAGTGCGTTGTTGTTGTTGATGTTGGTACTATTTGCTGCTTAGTGCTGTTTTGTGCCGTGTGCTTTGATATTTTATTGAAACGTGGCTGCGAGAAAATCAGAAAACAAAAAAAACAAAAAACACAAACATACATATAACGCCAATTTTGCATTAATTTTTATGTGCAAATATTTCCCATCGTGTCGGCACATACATATCGAATACGTATATATATAGTATGAGTTCCCAAATAGATTCGCAATTTTCATATTCATATTTTTCGATTTTCCAATGATTGTTTTTGGCAAATATTGAAGGCAATTGAAAATTGACCAAAGGCAGGTACAGCACATCACAGCAACCGAAAACAATTGAAAACCGGCAAACGGGAGGATGTGATGTTTTAAATGGCCAAAAGGCAGAGAGATGGGAAGGGTGGAGAATGGAAAATTATAGGCTGAATGCCTTTTGGGCACTCGGGGCGTATGAGGAATATTATTGAAAATTGAATAGAGATTGTTTTGTTGATAGCTCAGCGTGTGAGGATTATTTTTGTGATTTTCAAAAGGGAAATGTTGTTTAATATCATCAAATTATTGAACTAATATCGGTTTATAGTTTAGTTATTGGGAATATCACATTTGCGTTGCTTTAGGCAATAAATATTTTCTGTCGGCTTCAGAGATTGTTAAAATAAATAAATGCAAATCCCAGAAAGATTACTTTTTCATAGCTTCCTTGGAAAATATGGTTCATATGTCTATTTAATTTATTTTCTTGCTAATTGTTTTGTTATATTTTTTTATTTTATTATGTATATACTTTGTACACAAGCTTTTTTATATTTTTTTTTACTTATGTTCATACAGATATATATTTATTTGTGCATCTCTTTAGCTACAAGGCATTTTTTATCAATAAGCATTTGTTTGTTCACCCTTTAAACTTTTTTTTTTCTACAATGTAAAAGTTAATATATTTTTTTGTATTATCATTAAAAACACATTTCCAATTACTAGATTAAATAAATAAAAACAGAAATTCCATTTCATTTAATACCTTTTTACCTATTCTACTTATTATCCCTATTTATCTCAATATTAATTTGGCATTTCTAATTTTTTCTTGCCTCCTTTTTTCGTTTTTTTTTTTCTTTTTTGCGCCTTTTAGCGAATTTAATTTTGAACTTTTTCCGCTGCATCGCTTCCCCTTTGCGGCCTCTCCTCGTGTGGCTGCCACCCCCTTTTCACAGCCCCTACATCACTATTCGTCTCGACCAAATAAATTTGCGACTCAATTGTGTGCGGTGTTTTTCTGCCGATTTCGCTGCTTGGGATTGGGATTCGAATTGGGCTGTCTGCCCCAACCATCAGCGTTCAGCATGTGGGCCGCCTTCGTTTTATGTGCATTTAATTTACAGCCCGCCCCCTCCACCGGCTCCCCTTCAGTCCGGCAGTTGCCGCCACTCGCCACTCGACCCCCTTTGATTCAACATCCCCTGCAACAATGCCGCCATCCCCAACTTGTGTATATTTTTCTTAAAAATAAGTTTTTAATTGCAATCCGTCGAGCGAAAGCAGCCGCAGATTATTCGCCAAATAATTTGGCTAGCCGAGTGCAACAGCACAAGCCAAAAAGAGAAGAGGGTGCATTTCCCAACACGGGGAGAAAATATTTATGATTTGATATATGGGTAGATATAAATATTGACTAAGATGGGTATCTTCAAAGAAGTACCAGGAAATCTTTCATAAAAATTATGTAATTATTTACCGATTATTATTCGTAGTTTTATTAACATTATTTGATGCTGAGCTCAGAAAGTAATCAATAAAAAATAAAATAACTAAGTATACTATTACAAAAAAAAAACTTAAATCATACATGGTGCCTTTTAAATTGAATATTAAATAAATATATATATTATTTCACAATCTAAAAACTATTATAATTCGATGCTTCAAATTGATACCTTTAAAAAACAATGAGAAATTCAAATAGAAAATTTTCTTTAACTGCTTTTGCATTTCTCTAATTCGCTATTTCTCTCTCTTTGGCTGTCGTCTGCTTGTTGGCTAAATAAATTATTGAAATGAGCAAAAACGATGAAATTGAACAGGTTGGGAATACAGAATGCGGAGATTTGAACAAAAGTTGGTGAGCACGGAGGACGGGGCACATATCTGTTTATTTGTTCAATTGCCAAATGCAGAAGATACACCCGGCGATAGTTGGAGAATGTGCCGCCGCCGCCGGCATGAGATCTCATAATTTGTGCTTTTGCGATTTGCGATTTTCAATTAGGCAGAAGCCGAAGAAGGGGCAACGCCTGCAGCGGGGCCTCTGGCGGGGTGACACATGCCCCACAAATATGCCACATGCCACATGGCAGCCGCCAATGCACTTTATTGAAATTTATTAATAGCTCGAAACTGCGCGCGCCACCCACACATCTTTGTCGGCCAAGGGATAAGAGAGGGGATAACTGGATGAAGATTCTCCAGCTCCTCTTCTGGCAGATCGCAGATCTCTGAGCTGAGAGAGAGACAGAGAGAAGTGTAGACATAATTTACAATTATTTCAAGGACACTTTACATAAGAAACAAGTTTCACTTGGACACTGATTTGCCCAACTAGAGATGGGAAGTTTTTATTATAAATTAGAGATAAATAAATAATAAATTAATGAATAAATATGTAAATAAAAAAACAATATATATTGTTTATATTAAATATTTAATAATAAATCTAAGCATATTTTTCCAGTGATTTTTTCCCGCTGAAAATAATGTATAAACATTTTTAGTTTATATAAATGTGAACTAATAATCTCATATTCTTTTGTAATATTTAATTAATTAATTAATTATTTACTGAAGTCTCTAGAAGTATTATAAATAATTCAAATGAAAGTAAATGCTATTATATATTATTCTCATCGAAGTAATTGCATCAATATTTATTCAGCTAAATTCCTTTAATTATCAAAAATTATTTGACATGGGTAATTCTCCATTATATTTTCCCCGAGCCCATCTCTAGCCCGATCTGGTCCTTCTTATATCTCGGCTTCTGCTTCTTCTGCCATTGACTTTGCTATGCGTAAATGAGTTAAAGGTATGAATGTCAGAGCAATCTCGATCTCAATCCTACTCGAGAATTGCTTCACTCAAAGGTCCGCTTTTCTGCAGTTGCAGTTGCACTTGGTGCATTTGCCTCAGTTGTTGTTGCTGTTGTTGTTCTTGTTGTCTCTCTGTGTGCATTAAGTGAAAAATTGCAATTTTAACGCCCGCGTTAATTTACAGACAGTTGTGCCTCCCCTTGGTGAGGCTCCTCCTCGGTGCCCGCCTCTTTCCTTTTTGGCTTTGGCTCTTTGGAGCACTCGCCATCAGAGTTGGAGTTTACACGGGAGAAAAAAATATTTTAATATCTAAATTACATTTATTTTAGGAGTTTTATTTATTTTACTCTAAAATAGATTTAAATCGTTGTATTTTTAAGGGTTTTAACATTAAATGAAGTAGATCTAATAAATATTTATTGGGAAAAAATAAAGGACAGAGCAGAAAACCAATTCATTATATTATAAACTTTAAATAATCAATTATTGATTACTTAGGGTGGAGAGTTATACAAAATACCTTAAAGTCTCTTAATATATACCCTTATTTTCCCTCGGTGTACTCGTTTAGTGTGGTCCCTGTCTTTGTAACTCCCCAGCAAGGTGGAGTGGGATGGCATGGAACGTGTTGTCGGGTGCCCAGACATCGGTGTACCCGGTGTTGTATATAGCAGTGCCTCCAACCATCGATCCAGACCCAAGTCTGAGGCTGACCGTCCTGAAGGTAAACCAGTGCAATGTCATTGTTGTTGTTTTGTCTGTTGGCGGGTTTGTTGTTGCTTGCTGGTTGCTGGTTGCTTGTTGCCGGTTGCCGGGTGCGTTGTCATTGCCAAGGCTCCCACCTCTGTCTCCGTCTCCGTCTCAGGTCCAGGATAACCCTGACATTGGCGCTCGGTTCTATCGCAGAGCAACATTCCATCGCCGGCACATAATTTGTAAATATTGCCATGCATACACAAAAGCCTTCGTGTTGCGATTTATGACTCGGAATTGATCACGATGATCGAGAGGGAGACGAGGGACGAGAAACGAGGGACTTCTTTAAAAGAGAAGCCTTAACTTGGCCCAAAGCAAGGGGAATTAGGGATGAGGATCGGTTTTATTCTTCGACCCGTATTGAATTCCAATGTCAAATCCATGTCAACGGCGACCAGCAACCGAAGACGCTCATAATGATGTTCCTGATGATCGTGTGATATTGTTTATTGACGAAGGGTGTTGTCAGGATCTGTTTCGCTCAGTTTGGCAGGTGGAAAGGGCACGGGGAAAGCGGGGGGAGATTTCCACTAAATTAGCAAGAATTTTATGTCCACTCGAGCGGTTAGAGATTGACAGTAAGATCTTTTATAGGCTTGCAGTTGAAGTCAAGAGAGGATATAGCAGGTAATTCTTTTGGAAAGAATATCTGTGAGTTTGTAGACTGATCGAAGATCTTTGGAGAGAGTTCTAGTGCACTTTGAATTTAATGAGAAATATTTCATAATACAATTTATAGATCTTAGTTCCTTTAAGGATTTGCTAGAAGAACTAACCGATCAATAAATAATTGTTCTTTACATTTTACTATTTATTTTCGAGCTCTTTCATATTTTAATAATGACAATTACATCCTTAAGTTGTTTTAGTTACTGATCAGTTGCTGAAACTATAATTAGTTATTACTTTAATATTTTTATAAACTCTAAAAAATGTTTATTTTGAATACCCTTCAAAATAATCAGCTTAGGAATGATTCCTTGAGCTCTGATCAATTACCGATCCCTACACTACACATGACCGCTTCGTTGGGTAATTTGCTACTGATATTTTCCCTCAATTTAATTTCATATGCTTCCGTAGACTCTCATCGTTTTCGAGTAAAGCGATTATTCTTCTTGAGTGATCGCTGAAGAATTTGGATCCGTCTGCTTGCCTCTTTCCTATTAAGTGTATCATATTTTGATCTATGGGTGATGTTTGTGACAGATACTCTCCTCAGAGATCGTGAGCGATTATCAACGTTTAAGTAAACTCATCATTTTGACTGATCCTCTCCTGTCTTCACCTGTCTGCCGATGAGTTCGTGATCTTGCAAAGTGACACGATCCCTCGACAGGCGAGATCTGTAAAGCAATTTACCGAGTTATGATCAGTTAACAGGCCATAAGAGATCCCCCGACACGTTATGCCAGCCATCCCGAGCGGAGGTCCGGGTCGAGTCTATAAAACTATATGACCGGCAATTTGGTCCCGGGCCCGACTCAACATCAATCTCCCCTTCGATTGGGAAGGCGAGTGCTCGGGTTACCCCAGCTTTTAAATGACAATTTGCGGTCGGCCGGCAATTAAATGTTTATGTTACTTTTCACACTGTGATTTCGTTATGGTTATTGGCTTTATTTTCAACCGATCGGGTGATCATCATGATCGGCTGGCTATAAAAAGATGTGTGCCGTTATATGAGCCCAAAAAATGTTACTGATTTATGGACAGCGATCGGTTTGTTGGCCTTTTCCAGTAACAGAAACAGATTTTAAGAGTGTCCAACAAAGAACCAGAAAAAGAAGGTAAATTAAACGGGGAGAGAGAGAGATGCCAAAGACAAAAGATATATATATATATGTACTTATATATACTTAATATATAATGTCTGCCGGTCTTTATATGTGCTTCTCCTCCGACAATCCAAGCAAGCAAATTATTTGATATGTGCAAAGGCGAAGAGGAGCACAGTTGCAGACCGACCCGGCCTCAAGTGGGATACTGCGGAGTCGCTGTCTGGCTCTGAGTCTCTGTCTGAGTCGCAGGCTAATTTAAGCGAGGACAACACCTCAACTCATATTTAAAGGCAGCTAAATCAGAACGTACGAGCGGCTATATGTGTGTGCTGCTTATGTGGAAGCCCGAGCCTCGGTCTCGGACTCGGAGGCGGAGGCGGAGGCGGCGGTTGAGGCCCCAAGTCCCCAAGTCACCCAATGCGCCGTCGCTGTCTGCTCGGTTTGTCTTTGTGTCTGGCCCGCAAAAAGCAAGGAAAAAAGCAAATGAGCGGGACTGACAGCCAGGGGATCGATTATGGGATATCCTATAAGCCTTAAAAATAGTAAAAATAATATATAAATAATATATAATTAACACAATACAGTTGCCTTGATATTTAAATTTATTGCAAAGGATGCCTCTCGATTATTATTATTTATTTTTTAATGATTATGTTCTCAGCTTTCTACAACCTTTTCAGAAACCTTTAGCTCCCAGAACTTATATACCCTCACTTAAAGTCCCACTAAGAAAAAATTAAACACATAAGTAAACGCTAAAAAAAAGAATAACACAGAAAATACAATAAAATTATAAAAAACTGGCAGCAACAGCGAAATCGATGCAGCCGGCTAAGTTAAAAACAAAAACAACCGAATATAAATGAAATAAAAAAGCAAAAGAAAAGAAAAAACTCAACAGAAAAAAAAGGAGGGAAAACGAGGAGAGCAGCCAAGAAGGGGAAGTGAAGTAAAGCAGAAGTCGAAGGCGATGAAGAGGGACCAGCGGGGCGTATGAGTGATATCAGAGAGCGTTGAACAATGAACCAAGTCGAGGGCCAAAGGCAGCGAAATTAAGAAACCAACAAATTCATCCAGAAAAGTAGTCAATAAAGTGTCGACAATGCGCACAACAACAGCAAATATCAACAGAAACAACAGGGAAAGAAGGCGAATAAAAAAGCTTGAATAAAAAAGAGAAGACAACGACGGCGGCGACCACAACGAAACCGTCAAAAAGCAGCAGGCACAAACAGCAGGAGCGGGACGGTTCGGGCAGAGTGGCCAACTGGCCACCAAGTCAACGCAGATACACAGATAAAAATGTATCAAAAAGGTAATACTTTTCTTCAGATTTTTAGTTATTTTAGTTATAGTTATTAACTTAAATAAATTATACAATAATTAGTTTCCCAAGGTTTGACTTTACAGGCATAGTTTCTCTTATATGCAAATATCGTCCCATCTTTAATAGTTTTAAATGAGTTAGATTTCTTTGCAAATATTATGTTTACCAATCCAAATCAAAATTAAATAGAGCTCTAATTATCTTCAGTGTAGCAAAAATTTTATACAAAAAAAAAATACTTGAAGTGCTGGGAAAATCATATAAAAATATTATTGAGACCCAAGCTCATACCCATTACAAATTCCTACATCATCTCGTACATAATTAGAAGTCCTCTGATAATGGATATTCAATATAATATCAACCTTAATTCTTTTCTGTGTACGCACATGCACACTGAAATATAAATATAAAGTTTTGTGTAGAGGATGATGGAGGCAAGGCAAGAAAATCAATTGAGCGATCAAGTGTCTTGAGGCGAAACAGAAGGTGGAATAAATAAAACAATAACGATGATAATGAAGTTAAAGTGAATTTTTGATGAATACGCCGACGAGGCGTGTCCCCAGTAACAGACGAACAGAAAACCCAAAACAAGTTGTGTCAGGGTGAACCAAAAGCAAACTCTGAAGTACTCCGGACATCCGGCCGACGTAAGAAATTAATTTCAATTGAGAACACTAGCTGGGGAGATACAGCAGAAAAATTACACAAAGTATGTAGGTATTTATTAATTTGATCTAGGTTCTATTTATAAAAATATACATATTACAGGTTGCCGTTACCTTTTATATAAAGTATATACGATTTATAAAACGTCACATGTAGTATCGATTGGATATCGAACTTTGGATATCAAGACATTCCATATCGATCCTCCTGCCTTTTTGTGTAAATATATTCGAACGTCAATATGGCTTAAATTTATCTCCCAAAAATAGGATGGCTCCTTAGCATTTATTAGCAATTCAATTAGCTAAACTACCCTGCAGGTGGAATATAAAATCCGAAACGAGATCAACACAAGTCAACGATGTCGCCGATGTAAATTTCACAAAAGCTCAAACGGAACACACGCAAATTAGCAAAGTGTCAAAAAGTTTCGTGGGGAAAAGGGAAATGTGAGGAGCAGCGAAAAGTTTTCTTTGATGTTGTTTCAGTTGCTAGTTGCTAGGTAAAGGAGGTACGGGAAGTCTATTCAGTTATTCTCCATCGGAAATACTCTTTAAAATATTTGATTTTATTGGGAATATTTATTTATAAATATTTATTACTATCTTAACAATATTAATATGGTTATTTCAATATAAATTAGGTTAAGCAACTATTGGAATATTTTTTAATGAACCTTGAACAGAAATAAATTGTAAAATAAGAAAAACAACAATAATAATAATACTGATTCATTTATAGTAAAATCTTAAGCATTGAAAGAATTTTTAATTGTTTTCTGTAAATGCAAATCCTTGAAGAGTATTTCCACATCCTCTAATGCCTCGAAGAAACTTATCTGTTTTGTGAAAAACTTAAAGTTCACTTGACATGCGCGCTCTGTCCAAGAAAATGGGAAGGAGACTGCTGGCTTGAAGACGAGTTTACTTGGCGACAACTTTCATGGCGCGAGGTCACAGAATTTCCGCAAGGTTTTCCCCCCCTCATCCCCCGTGCCATTTTCCACTTTTCGCTTAGAGGCAGAACAAGTGCAAAAACTGAAGGCACGATAAATATACTATAGAGCGAATAAAATAAAATGATATGAGACGAGGGGGGCCATGGGGCCCATCCTCCGCTATATATATGCTCACTTGTGTGTGCGATATTTGCATTGGTGAGCTTTGGAAGTTTGATATTTCCTTTTATTGAAAATGCACTTTGGTGCCATGTAAACTTTGCAATCAAAGTCGAAGCGATATGGGGGACGACGGGAATCGGCAGAGAGGGCCATAATGTGGGGTGACTGCCACGTCTAACGATATAATGGCAACGACGACGGCAAAACCAGACATTAAAAGAGAGACCTATTCCTGCACTCGGAAATATTTGTTGCATATTTTTAGAGATTTTCTTAAAGAAAGTTGCTGGTATTGGATTTATGAATTATATTAAACTTCTCTTGAATTTTTCTGAGTAAAGAAAGCTGGCATCTTGGAAAATTAGCTTTACTTAAAATGATTAAATAGTTTACGTTACTAAGATACGTAGTAAAAATAAATGTAGCTTAAGAAATAACAAAATAAAATTACCTAATAAAGCAAACCTTTATTTTAATTAAAAAATTTCCTTAAAATTATTTGTAGAATTCTTTAAATAAAGATATACTATTTCTTAAGCTGTATCCTGTTTCTAAAAGGAACTTAAAAATATTAGATCCAAGATATTTTCTACCTTTAGGCCACACTTTTTATTTTATTTTTAAAATGTTTTTCTCTGCCTGCATTTACCATCGACTGGCCTATCCTCCTTCGGGGCTCTGCTCCTTGTGTTCTATTCGGTTTGACTTTAGGATTGCACACATCGCAGGAGGCATAAATAGAGCCCCCCAATAACAACGACGACACAGAAGCAACATCTCCACATCAGGGCTTCCTATTTTTAGTTTTGCATTCCGCAAATGTCGGTTCACCCATTCGCTCTACCTGTCTCCCTGTGCCAGCCCCCGCTCCGTTTCCCCGGAATCCCCTGATTCTCTCTCTGGCCGATTCTCTGGCGGAATTTCCAGCAGTTTTGTAACTCGTTTTCGTTTTATGATTTCTGCCTTGGCTCCTGCTCTGGCCGCCGTCGATGCTGATGTAAACTGTACTGCCAGCGAGCGAGGCTTCCCCACCTGACCAAACCCCGCCTGTCGAAAAATGCAGCCTTCCCTCTGTTTGGGGCTTCTGGGCTCCCTTTTTTTTCCCGGCTTTCCCTCTTTCCCTCTTCCTTTTTTCCCTCGTTTTTTTTTTCCGGGGCCTTTCCGCTTTTGGTCTGCCACATGCAGATTTTTCAGCCTCGGTTTCGGCTTGGATTGGTTTGGTCAGCGATGCTGTGACTTCATCGGCATGGAGCGATACGACCACTTAGTGACTAACGAGTCACCGTCAAAGGGTCACTTATAGGGGAGTAATCCCTAGCTAGATATTATAATGATATTATTTATAATGTGTTGAAGGTAACTAGAATTACAAGAAGTGATATTAAGTATGCTTAGGCTTGTAATTTATGTTTATTAATAGTTTTCTGCTATTTCTTCTTGGTAACAAATTCTTTACAATTTTGTTATTAATTTAATCTTACTATGCACACATTTCTTATCTTTTGGATAACAAATTCTTTTCAATTTAATTATTAATTCAGTCACACTAAGCACAAAGTTCTTAGTTTAAAAATCCAAGGTTTTCCTTTTACTTTGTCTTTGAAGCTGCTTTCCAGTTTCTAACAACCATTAATTCAATTCATTTCCTCATCGACTTATTTGCTTAATTACTGTACAAAACTCGTTATTTATTAATCCTCAAGGTCGCAGCAAACCCAACAGCAGTCGCATCTCGGTCTGCTCAATTTTCAACCCCTTCTAATCATCATTCCCGGCTTTTGCTCGTTGCACTTGTCAACATGGCCTCTCGATCAATGATTTGGGGATTTGTTTTCTGTGGCCTGGGCTCGATTAGGGTCGGGCTGGCTGGCTGGGAGTGAGGGCTATTTGTCCGTTCCTGCTATATATTGCGCCCACTTTCCACCCTCCTCAAACTCAATGAGCTGCCATTTTCCTTTTGTTTAGCGGGTGTTAGACGCCCCCTAGGCAGCCCCCCTCCTGGGCCACGATTTTCCAGGGCTGGTGAGAAGATTGTGTTGTGGCCTTTTTGGTTGCGAAGGGTTCGTCGTTGCTCCCCGTCCCGCAAAATATGACTCTGGGCTTCGGGTTCGCACATGCAATGATTGCAAACAAAGCAGGCAGCAGAAATGCACACAACACACGGAACCAGACAGCCACCCCAACTCCGGGTCCCAACTCCCACTATATCCTTATATGTGCGTAGTCCTGGGTAGTAGTCCTGGCATATTGTTATTGTTGCTGGCTGTTTGCATTTCACCTGCAACGTCGCGTCGCATAAAATGCAATGAACCCTCTCAATCCACACACAAACAGCCAACAACCGACAACATTCGAGACCGAGACTGGCTGCGATAGAAAAGTTTATACGAGTATGTAAGCCCCCATCCACCCATGTCCTGGCAGCAGTATGTGTAGTCCTTGGGAGCCAGCCAGAGGCGGGAGAAGGTCCTGATTGAAGTTGTGCATTTTTCCCCTCCATTTCCAGTCTATTTGCTTTTACTTTTTGCCATCGCCACATCCTTCGGCTGCAATTCTATTAAACAAAAGCGTTGGCAAAACGAGCTTTTAAAGAAGGGAATAAAAATAAACTGAAAGTCGCTATGAATTAAGGGAAATGGTGAAATTATGAAGTCATTGTAGAGGGATTTTGTAATTAATTAAAGTTGGGTGGCATTTAGAAGTTAATCTTCTTGTGTAATAAATAATATTTACTAATAAAGCAGATAATAATGGGTTTTAATTATTTAGGCAACACTGTAATTATGAAATTATTATAGTTTAGCTTTTAAATAAAGGGAAAATAAAGAAAATAATTAAGGAAAGTGATAAGATTAGTATACAATTTAAGTTGAGAGTTATTTAGGAATTCATTTCGGTGAATTACCAATAAATATATCTAAATATGCTAATAATAATAGGGAATTAATTAATTAGCAACTAAGAGGGAAACCTTATATTATATATCAAATTTTTGCAATTAAGCTTTTAAAGAAATAAAAAAACAGACTAAGATTTGCCAATTAATTAAGGAAAGTTGTGAAATTATTATAGAAGGATTTTCAAATTAAATAAAATTAGTTGCCATTTAGAAATTAATATTCCTGAATAATTATTAAATTTCTCTGAATATGCTTATAATAATACACATTCAATTATGTAGCAAATATAAGGGACTCTTTCTGGTCCTGTGATTATAATCACTAAAATTTATATATCTACTTGATATCTGGTATATAATTATAATTAACACCATACAAATTATATCCATCGCCTAACAAAACTCTCATTTAACAACTGTCTGGTTAAAAACACCTCTTACCTATCTTGTTGGTGTTATCTTTTCCTATTTTTTTCCCTCTTTTTTTGAAAATAGTTAAAAGCTTTCAAAGGTTTTATGGCTCAGCTGCGTTTCGCGGTGGTTTCGGTGGTCAACTCAGGGGCGCACCTCCACATAAACATCATGCAACTCTTTTTATTTGCTTTGTTTTATTTGCTGTTGGTCTTTTTTTTTCTTGGTACCAAAAGCGAAACAATAATAATAATGAAATAATATGAAAATGTCTGGGCTTGTGCGGCGGCTCTCTGTTTGTGAGCATTGGAAAGTTGCTTCCCCGGCTGCTGTCACTTGGTTGTGCCTCCAATCTCTTCCCTCTGTCCCTGCCAAAGCCCCTTTCTACTATTTTTTCTCACTTAAAAAAAATAAAGAAATATATATTTCTTTTTTTCTTCTTTTTTTACTATTTTCTCTGCGGCTGCGCGGGCGGCTTTCGGCGGTTCGCTCTTTGAGTGATGCTTCGGTTTCATAACTAACCGTTTCTGTGTTGTCTGTTTTTCAGTTTTCAGTTTTCTGTTACTCATTTCCCATTCCGCGTCTGCCACCGTCCATGGCCGGGCTTCTTCTTATTCAGTAAGTGTAGGTAATGTTTACCATTTCCGCTTGTCGCTTCGCCAACGGCGTGGGTACAATGAAATTTTCGTTTCGTGAACTAAAAAAAAAAAGATCCGAAAACACAAAAAATATTTGGAGTTTAGGAGGGGTTGAGGGGTACGAAAAGGGTACGCGTTATATGAGATGCATGTCAACAGTTTTTGGTAACAAGCCGGCTGCTACTGCCGCCGAAATCCCATTTACCTAACGGTAAAGCTAAGCCAAAACCAGAAAAAAAATTATAACAAATAGAAAAACATACCAAATATGAGTGCTAAGGAAAAATAAAGTATAAGGGGTTTTCGGGAGTTGAAGAAAAAGGTTTGAAATAATATATATTAAAAAAAGGCAGTCCTGGATGTAGTGAAAATATCTCTTACTTATTTTTTGGGGTTTTCTGACTAAGCTATTTTGTTTAAAATGTAATTAATACTTTTAATAAAATGTAGCATACTAAATTAAGTTTTTTTGATTGGTGTTAAAAACTTGAATGTAAGCAAATTGAAAACTAAGGAAAACGGCTTGAGGAATGGAAACAAAAGTTCCCATAAAAATAACTATCCTTGACCCTACAAATATAAGATTTATCGATTTGGATTATTGCTCGTAAATCGCCAGGGGACGCAGTAAATGCTTTAGTTTCAGTTGAACGATTTTCCAGCAGCCAGCAGGCGTCAAAACAATAACCACAGCAGTATGGCAACAATTTGCCAATGCTTTGCTAATTATTTTAAATTTTCATTTTGATTCAGATACGAGTCTCGGGAGGCTGTTGGAGTTGTTGCAACGACAGCAACGACAGTGGCAACCTGCTGCAACATAGCAGAAAATGGCTAAAGAATGGGTTAGCAAAAGCGAATACCCTGTGAGCTATTAAATTATTATATTAAGTTTAAAATAACTTATCTAGGTTAAAGGTTATGATATTTTAATAATATAATTTAAGGCTTAAAAATATTTAAACATTTTATCTTCAAGTAAAGAAAAAGTAAATAGATAAATCAGTTCAAAACTCTTAATTGAGAATAATAAAGTAATAATTAATCAATAAGATGTGTCAAAATCCTTTCCTAATTAAAATATAGGCTTTAAATCCAATATATCAATATTTAATGGATATTGTGTATGTAAAAAAACCTTAAAAATTTGTTGATAATACAATCTCCATTATTACCAAAGTATCAAAACAACATCGGCCTCAGTTGGCCTCATTATGTTCAAACATATTTCATATGCTAGCAGCAGTAGCAAAAACAATAAAAAAGTTAGCTACGTTTTTTATTTGGTGTGGTGCTGCTTGGTTCTCTTATTGTTGCTATTAATGTTGTTGTTATTGTTGTTGTCATAACTGTGATTTGTTGTTGTACTCAGTGTTGCTGTCTGGTGAAAGTAATCAACAGCAGCAACATCCACATCAACGACAACAGCGGCAGCAGCAGCAGCAACAGCGCAGCAGCAACAGCACAGCAGCAACATTAAGGCGAGGTAAACAAACTAAAAAGAAGGAGAAGTAGAATGTGTTACACTTGTCAAAAAATATAATAGATTAATGAAAGGTAATGCAGACTTAAGATGCGATTTTTGAGATTTAAAGTAGAAATTATAAAAGAAAATTAAGTTTACAAAAAAAAGCTTTTTAATTGCCATTAATAAAGAGAACTTGAAAAATACTTTAGGAAAATGAAATGATTTATTATTATTATATATATTTTTACATGTGCCAAATATGATTATAACTTATAATATAATAAACAGAATAAAGTGTCAAGATATGCTTTACTAAAATAAAGATTAGGAATGCTACTTTATAAATTCTAAATTCCAAAATTAAATACAAATTATTCGACCAAAAGAGCACCCAGAAAACCAGATACGATTATGAAGATTTCTAATTGAAATCCGAGAGAAAATAAAGACAGCAAGAGGAGGCAGGGGGCGAAGGGCGAAATGAAATTTCATTAAAAACGTTTGCACAAATAAAATAAATGGTACAACGAGCAAAAAATAAAAAAAAAAACTAAGAGAAGAGGAGAGCAAAAGAGAAGCACGGACAGCAAAAAGAAACTGAAACGAGGTCAAGCGAGGTCAACTCATTTCATGTACCCAACCCGAACTACTTCATACTCTACTAAATATTCGTATGACGACGACGGCGAGGCGGAGATTCATTTATGCCACGAGCAGTGCCCTCGTGTGCGTGAGTATCTGTGTGACGGGGCATTCGAACTGCAGTCAACTTTGGAACGCCAAGTTTGCCATGCATACACTCTGGGGTTAAGAGGCAGAGGGGGCAGCAGCCAGGGCTTCGGGGGGCTAAAGGGGGGCGGACGGTGGGTGTGGCCGGGGCATAAACTAAATCAAACAAAAGGCAAAAAGCCGAGGAAAAATGTGGAGCGACGATGGGAGCACTTCAATTGAGTTTTACATAGATTTGTTGCCGTTGTGTTTAACAGCCGTTGGTTGCAATGATACTCTGTCCAAAGGGTATTAACAATTCGATTAAATAATAATACTAATAATAATTATTATAATAAATAAGAAGAGGTATAAATGTTAAGTACAGATATTATTCTTAAGGTGCTTAGGAAAGTTATTTAAATTGTCAATATTTTCGTACTTTCCTCAGGCCTTTAAGTAATTTAAGAAATCAAAATACAAATAAAGTGTATTAGCATTTTCGGTTCTCATAAGTTTTCTCTCAGTTGTTGGTGTTATTGCTTGGTAGTTGCTTTTCGGTGTTGCTTTACTTTTGTTGTTGATTTGATTTCCAACTATTTCTCTATTTTGTTTTTTGCTTTTTTTTTTTTTTTGAGGGCACCAGCGATGGCGACAAAATGGACAACAACGGGCAGCAGCGACAAACAAACAGCGACAGAAACTCGTTCGCTCGTGTTGCTGTTGCTGATGTTGATGTTGCTGCGGTGTCAGGGCAGCAGCAACATCGCAGGCAGCAGAAGCAGCAACATCGGAGGCAGCAGCAGCAGCGGCAGCAATAGCAATAGCAACAGCAGTCATGACTTGGCAAATGCGCTCGCCAACATTATCGTCTTGACCATCTCGTGAACTTCATTTGCAAACGCTGCTCTCAGGGGGGGTTACAGAAGAGGGGCGGCCGGGAAAATGGGGTGGAAAAGCGGGGCAAGTGGGCGGGAAAAATGCGGAGGGAGGGAGGAAAAGAGGTGAGTTCGGTGGGCAAACATATTTCAGTTTGGTTTGCTGTTGTTGTTGCCGGCACAGCAAGTGTTGCCAACTTTATGGCATTTACAAACACAATTACATTAGCTTCTTTGCCGGGCTTCTCTTTTTTGAGCAGAGAAAAAAATGTTTCACTATATTTATAAAATAAATAAATATAATAACAAATACAAATAATTTATATAGTTAATATATATTTTAAATAATATTTAAGAAAATAATAGGGGTAAGTTAAAGCATATAAAAGTAAGGTTGATCTAGCCAATATAATAGGGCTTTTTCGTTTTTTATTTATTTATTCATTGTCGCTCCTTAAACTTAAAAAATTAATAATATAAAAATTCTACATTTGAAGATCTCAGTTATATTTAAATATAAATATTAAAGATCCTTTTTATAGATCCTTGTAAAGGCAATACTCTACAGATACACAAGAGTAATGCAGGTTTCCATTTTAATTATTGGTCTTCTTGATATTTTTAATGCAATTGAATTAAGTGCCATCTTAATACCATTATTATCAATGTAAAAAATCTGAATCAATCTTAAGTAATTATCGTTTTTTCTGTCTGTGTAATGAAGCTGCCTCTTTATCTTCTTCTTCGCTCCGCTCGGCTTTAGCTTTGCCGTTAGCTTTTTGCAATTGCCAAGAGAGCGAAAAGGCAGCAGATGGAAGTTGTTTGGCGATGATGAGTTAACTGTTGACCAAGTGCGCAACTAATTTGCATTCGTTTGCCCGCAGATCTTGCCAAATGCAAGGCTGCATATCTGCAAAGTCGGGAGGAGTGTCATCTGATGGAGTTTAAGCTGAGTAAATATATCAATCGGCAGGCGGATTGGCGGAATGGTATACCATTAGAAGAGGAGACGTGAAGACAATTAGGAGCTGCGAATTGATTTACCGAAGAAGAACTGTTGATTAATTGTCAATTTCAATAGTAATTAATGTTTGCGCAATGAGAAAAGTACCGTAAAAAATAAATAACGCTTAGAGGCAGTCTAGGAACCTAAAGAAAAGTCATCTACGAGCTTTCCTTTTAAAAACATTTACATATTCCTATAAAAATCCCTAGATTATTTATTTTCTAAGCAACAAGAACTAAGTTTAAGGCTTAAACAATTGTTGATAAAAAGATTCTTTGTCTAGATTACAACAACCATCCATCTCCATCAACTTAAACTGAGTTATCCTTTAAGGTTACCATCCCCCCTCAACGACAGCTGATTCTTGAAGGACCTCAGTGCCCCAATCGGCATCTGAACAATTATTGACACGTGCTCGAGCCTCCACAGGACAAACAAAAGAGCAGAGACAGGGGAGAGCGGAGAGGGACTCCCCCCTTTCTCGCCCAGATGCATTTCCGGGGACTTCAGCTGTTGATTCGTCCGCCTGCTGTTTTGTTTTGTCGATATTATCTGCAATTAAATACTCAATGCACAATGCATAGAGCCTGGAGACAAGAGAACCAAGGGGACAAAACAAGTAAAAATTTCAATAACTAAAAACGCACATGTCCTTAGCAGGACAACCCAGAAGAAGGACGATGATGAGCCGGGCAGATGTTAAATTAAATTTTTGTGGAGCGCGTCCTGCTGCGTCTTCTACCTACACTCCATTCTCGAGGACTCGAGATCACCCCAAGACCCGGGGTTCCTGCATATGCCCCGAAATTATCCCCTAAATGCCGCCTGTCAATCGCGAGGGGCACCGAAGAGCGCGGAGAGCGAGGAATAAGAAGAAAGAGAGTAGCTTCCTGCGCGGCAGTTTGCGGCTCATCAGCGTCATCGGTTTAAGGGGATCTCGGGATCTGTTTGTTATCCTTCAACCCTCGAGAACAGGACACTAAAGGTTGCCTTGTCTCTCATTGAGTGTCTCGGCACTCATCTCTCTCCCACTCGCAGCGCTAATTGGTTGCCTCTGACACGCGTTATAGGTTTTTGAGTAGGCCACGGAAAACACGAAAGGTGTATCAGAAATGATGCACTGTAAGAAATATTATAGGGAAAATATTTAGGAAAATGTACACCAGATTGACACTGATTCAAAAATAAAGAAAGAGTACAAACTAGGAACAATTAAATAAAAAACTAAACATATAATATTATTTTGACTTAAAATATTTTTTAAAAATTAATTTCTTTCATATATGTACCTTTTTGTTCTCCGTGTATTAAAAGTAACCCCCCTATCTAATCTCTCTTTCTCTCCTGGCCTACCTACGCATTGAAATACCTTCTCAGTCCCATTTTCGATGCCCCTTAACACACATTTTCCCATTCTTGGTTTGTTGATTTTCCTCGGCGAACCCAATGAAAAGGTGCCACAACAGAGGCACACAGCCAGAAGAAAGCATTAGAATGGCATTTCTTTCATGAATGGATCGCATTTTCTTTTCTTTGCCTCCTTTGATTCCTCTGTCCGTTCTATGTTCTGTTCTTCTTTCCCGAGAAAATGTTGGAAAACTTTAGCTCGATCGCCGATTGTCGTGTGTAAACAGCGTGCAAAGCGGTCATAAAAATGTGGCCAGCGGCACTCGAGGTCACATGATTAGTGTCACATTAGTTGCAGGAGCCGGGGGAGAGGTGAGGCTCGAGGAGTGAGTAAGCTGAGAGGGAAAGGTGATGGTCAGCGGGGTAGGGGTGCTGAATGAGGCTGTCGGCTTAATATCAAAAGCGGGACAAGGGGAGGTTCCTACATACTTGAGCTGTGAATTATGTATATATTTTGCGGTTTTATTGCTAAAAAATATATGCTGAAATTTGTCGAATGATGTAAGTCGAAGTTTAACTACTCCATAAAATTCTTTATTTCATTTTAATGTGTTAATAGGTATATTAAAATAACCAATTTCCTCTTTAAGCCAATTATCTCTTAAGCATTTTCATAATTAAACACTCTTTTAATAAATTAACACCTACAATTAACATATTTATATATAATTATCTAAAATCTTGTTTGCCTTATTGCTTTAATAAATAATCAACTAACAAGTTGCATAATTAAATATATTTCGATTACACTAACTCCTAAAAATAACAAGGGCTTTAATTATGATTTAAGCTTGTTTAGAATTAAAGAAGAAAATTCAATTTACACTTCCATTAGCACATAAATTAATTGAATTAATTAGAACTTACCATGTTTTGTATAATTTTCTATTAAGAATATAAATAATTCGCAACTCTTTCCCCCTCCATGACTTTGTCCAAGTTGATCACTCAACCAACAAGCTCACCTCTCCTCTTTCATCGCTCAATTTCTCCCTGATCGTCGCAAATGTATGTCAATTATTGTTAAAATACCTCGTAAAAGCTGCACAATATTATGCCTGGTTAGGTCCTAAGCCCATAATGCGGTTATTTTTGTCGGTGTTTTTTTCTGTTGCTTTTATTTTTCGTCCTGGTCCCAGGAAGGAAGCAGCCGTGACAGATGTTAAACCGCATCAGGATCGGACCTCATTGCCAGCTTGTCGAGTGCAGCTCGCCGCTCTTGAGTTTGAACCCTTTTCGGAAGCGGAACTTACCCCAACCCCGTGAATAAAAGGGGTGACAAATTATTTTATATTCGACCTCGATTCGAAATCGATCGAGTGTCTTCGAATCAAAAACCACAAATAAATTGAGAACAAGCGCGCTGAAGAAGCGGGAAAAAAAGAAAGGCCACCGAAAAACAAGTTAGAAATCTTTTTGTTTTCCATTTATTTCGTCTTTTCTTTCTGTTTTTCAGTTGCAGCGCCAAAGCCAACGACGACTACGACGACGCATCATTAAAATATTTTCCACTCTTCGGCTGGTTGTTTGGTGTTAAATCAAAAACCACTTGAACGAAATAAAATCTTTCTCACAGTCCGCGGTCGCACAATGGGAAATGGGGAAGGGGTCTGGTCTGGTCGCCTCTTCCGAGGGGCAAACAAATTATGAGAACGTTCGGGATCAAGACGCGAAGAATGTTTTCTTTTTCTCTTTTTTCTCTGGGTTTCTCTGGTGGGTTCTCTGTGTTTTTGGTCTTTTGTTGTTCGGCGTTGTCGTTGTTGTTAAATTGATGACAACAACATCAAAAATGCTGAAGCGTGCGCTTCAAAATGTATCTGAATGCACAGAAAAAAATATATTACAGTTATCTCTGTATTTATTATTGACCCAGAATTTTATTTTATTTTTTTAAATTATATTTTAACCAATTGGGGGTTTATATATAATTTTCCTTGTATTTAATAAAAACTAAAATATGAAATGGTTTCACCTTATTTGTAGCATATTTTCTGTGACTTCTATAATATTTTTTGTCGGTGCAATCCGCTTGAGATACCAAGCAAAGCCTCGAGATACATTTCGGTGCTGCGCTGACCGTTTTGCGTATCCGTGACGATTTCTCGTTTACCTGTGCGACACAGACCCAAAAATCTGACAATAAATCAATAATCAAGCCGGCCACAGAGAGAGAGACGAACGGATGGATGGATGGATGTATGGATGGACGGATTGGCTAGAATCGGCTCGGATCGGAGGCGAGGACCGGGGCCTTATCATCATTATTCAAAGCAAGCCACCAACGCCGCCGCCGCCGCCACCGACACCGACACCGCCGAGCATCGACATCGCCGTCACATGGAAATGGGAATAGGAATAGAAAATAATAATAATAACGAGAACAACAAACAGAGACCGAGGGAAAACAAAACAGAACCAAAGCGAACAAAAACAAGTTCCAAGAGTTTCTAAAAGCCATAAAACGACGACGAGTTTTGATTTGATTTTCGAGATCCAATCGACTGGCATAGAACACATGTACGAGTATGTAAAAAATACATTTCAATTCACACTCGCCCAGCGGACCTGGTACCATTAAAAAAGCCCCCAGACGGACCATCGACCGACCGCTGGACCTCATCCAAAATGCGTGGATGCTGTGGGAGAGAGTTGGGCCGAGAGTTCTGGACACAGAGACCTCGACGGAGGCAACAACTCGTCATCGTTAATATCAGGTTCGGGGTCTTGGGTTCCAAGGCACAGAGAAAAAATATTATAAATAAATATAATTATTAAAAATGATTGTGCAAATTTGTAATAAGTAATTCCTAGTATTTCCAAATACAAAAAAAATAATCATTAAAAAATACCTAATTTAGGCATAAATACTGATTGCATGGTCACACTGCAATTTAATGAGATTCAAGTAAGGACAGTTAATTCTAATATAAATTTACTAAAAATGTAAATAATAATTAATAACTAAAATATTTATATTTTTTGACTTAAAATACTTTTTTTAACTTAATTAACATCTTTTTACATATACTATGTGCTTTCCGTGGTCACACAGAACCACTGAAGCTAATACTATAAAAGGAGTACAACTTATTTATTATATATCCTCAGAATTTGCACCAGTTATTTCTCTCTGTGCATAAATAAAGCGAAGTGAGACCGAGGGCAGTGGCAGCCCACGCCCGCGTTTTGATTTTGTGGCCATTTTATAACTAACAACATTCCATCGGCGCCGACAACTCAGAGAAGAGTCCCCAGTTTTTGAGTCCCCATCCCCCAGACCTCATCCCATCCATCCCAGTTCCAGACCATGTCCACAGGGCCACACACATCGATGGGTTAGCCGATGATGTCGATGATGACCACCGCTCTCTGTCGCAGGCAGGAGTTGGGGGCGAAATGCATTGGAATCGCCGTCTGGTGACAGAAGCGGCAACGGGAGCAGAACCATCGGGCACCAGAGGCTACATTCAGTAAGTATATAGAAGGAAGAAAGGGAAGAGCGATCGAAACCTGTCGGGGAGAGACGAAAGGACGGAAGCCCATTCCCTCTAGCTAAGCTGATTTTATTTCATTGCAAATAGGATATATTAAAGGATATTGATGTTTTAGAGGGCATATCCGGCGGGGAAAATTGCAATTATATTATAATAATGTTCAAATAGAAATATTAAGGATTATTGTTTATATGGTTAAGAAGAATTATTAATATTAATTTAATTATAATTATCAAGGGTATTTAATGCTTCGATCATCTAATAAAATCTGTCCTTTAATGCGAGAAAACCATAAAACGAAAATAAATATTTCGAAATGCCATAAAACGCCTTATAATTAGGCATATTATTGCTAAGAATTTATATTTATATTTCGTGGCGAAATGTCAGAGATAAAAGCGACTTGATAAGCGGGCAAGGGGCAAAACCACAAGATAAACCCTTGGGATCGGATCGTTGTTCGTTTTATACGTAATTTAAAAGCTTATCAAAATTGGATTCTTTTTATCGCAGTTCCAAGAGCAGCCCGAGATAAAGTTTCGTGTTTGTCGCGAGGAGTATTTGCAAATTGGTAGAAACTTTACGTATCTATGGTGTGTGTATCTGGGTGGCGAACATTTCCTTGAACTGCCGCTAGAAGATACATATCTATCTGTAGATAGTCTTCGCTCCACATTCCACACGTGTTCCAGCCGCTTATCACGCCACCCGTTAGATACAATTTGTAGATGTGCGCTGAAAGAAAAATAAAGGGTTTTATTAAATAATTTTTTAGGATTTTGATTTGATTGGGAAGTAAAAATTATACCCCCATTTTGGAATACGGCAATAAAATCTATTCTAGCTTTATTACTTAAATATTTTTATAGTTTTCTTATGTGTATTATAATCAAAAAGGGCTCTAGAAAACTAGATTCAAAATTTCTAGTTTTGAGACCTATAAAGGTAATATTTGTTAAAGAGCAAAGGCAGCCCTTGGTTCATCCTGTCTTGCTTTTTCTTCTGTTTTGAATCTTCTTTAAAAAGATTAATTTTCAGTGCATCCTAAGGTCGCCTTCTGCTGTTGTTTTACTGCCTGTTTCCAATTGTCTGCAGGTCCACAAAACGGCTCACATGTTTTGTATAATTATCGTGGTTAATGTCTCCGCTCCGGCTGGCTGATAAAACCGTTTTTATCAGCTTCGGTTTTTTCTTGCTTTTGTTTTTCTGTTTTTTTTTTTTTGTTTCGTATTTTTGCTTGCTGTTTGCCTTTTAATTAAGTTGAACAAAAAATATTGTCAACGCATTCTTTAACTTAGCAACAATTCCATGCCGCCTGACCTTGAGCCAAGTAACGCGCCACAAAATGCGATCAGTCCAAAAGATACAGTATCTGCGAATCAACTTTCAACGCAGCTCAGTCGTCGCAGCGTTAGGCTGAAAATGAAAGTCGGAATATTTTGAGCAAACAAAAATTTAGTTATAATGGCCTCAAAAAACTGCAGGCCGGCTCAAACAAAGTTATTATGAGGCAAAGAGCCAAAGAGCCCGAGAGCTCGAGCTTTGTTTGCCTTTCTGGCTCATGGCGAGAAACCCACATGACCAGATCGGCCCCAGATCTGCAACATTAGCCCCCAACCAACATGGCCAAATTGCAGACTTGCCAGGAGTTGCCCAATCTCGGCTAAGATGCTGCATAATTAGCTATAATTTGTTGGCCGCTGCACCGCCGAGCCGGGCTAAGACGGAGCAGTCAAAGTGAAAGTCCAGGCTGAACCCAAGATGGGATCATCCAGCTAAATCCAGCTCCATCTCAACCTCATCTGCAATGGCTGGATGTCAAAGGAGCAACTCGAAATTGGCGGACATGCAGATTAGAAATGTTTAGGAGAGGTCATAAATGTTTTGGCTAAATATTTCCTGAGTTTTGTGGAAAAGTATGGAAATTCAATGACCTAACAAACCCTATTTAAAAATTGAATTTATTTATTACAGTCTAAAATAGATTTAATTTCCGAATAAAGGTTTAACTTCTTGTTGAGTCTCTATGACCCCAAAATATTGCTGGCCTCCACCATAACTTCTCTAAACCTCAAACCAATTTCTCAACTCCTAATGTAAAAATCTCGTTTCAATAAAAATAGTAATTTTATATGACCCGTAGCCAGCACCGAGCAAAGTGAGTGATAAACGATGTCAATCTCCGATTTTATTGGAACAGGCCCGCGGAGAGCAAGTCATTGGCATTGGTCCGGCCTCATCATCACGATCATTGTGATGTCGTGGTGATCATTAGAGTGGCCCAGAAGAATGCATTTGCATGTGGCCAGCAGCATCAACAGCTCCATTTCCATTTCTCCAGACTCAGTCACAGCCATTTCCATTTTCAGCTCGTGATCGCGGTGCGTCTGTTGCTTTTGTGTGTCAGTTGCATTTACAGCTATGACAAAAAAAAAAGATGCTTTTTAAAGTTTTTTTCTTCTTCTCTTGCTCCGAGTTTTATTTTATGATCCAGCTAACGGTTTCGGGGCATTTTCCGATGATGAAAACTCTTTCTAGACTTACAATGTAGTGTGATTGTGTTTTTTTCTACTTCTTTGTGAAGGTTTACACGGGAAGAAATTTATTTTAAATCAATTTTTATAGTTGTTTTTTGTTTATTAATTATTTTATGTATATTTAAGTTCCAGGTCTGTTTTAGAATTGCGGTTTTAATTTCTTGTTTGTCCAAAAAAGTTATCTTATTTTTAAAAATATTTTCGTTCCCTAAAAATGCGCGAATTTAAGGTCTTCTTGGGAGGCTTTTATAGACAAAAAGAAAATGAAAGCCAAAAGCCGTATATCTTCGGATTCGCCATTAAAATCTTAATTATTCACAATAAAAATATTTTCAATTTTTAAAATAAATATACAGATTTATAAATCCAATAAAACCTCTGTGTTTTATGCCTTTCCTAAATTAGCAAACTTCAGGGTAGGTAAGTTAGCTTCCTTGCTGGTTAATATTTATTCTGTTGAGTTAGTTATATTCCCAAGTCAAAATTATCACTTAGAACCCCTCTTTTATAGCAGTGCATTGTAGAGAGGTGACTCTATTTTAAGTACAACGATAAATTGAGAGGCTTAAGGAGCTGCGACTGGGTTTGGTGAGGGGTTTTTGGGCAGGGGGAAAGGCGGCGTAACCACCCACGTAACGGCCGAAGACAACTTCATAATTCACTCAGAGAAGTTCCTTCCAAAGACGACGACGACGATGGCGATGGCGGCGGCGTCTCAATCCGAATGAATCTCGGCCTACGGATGAATCGCAAAGTACAAAGTACATAAGTAGGTGGCGGCGGGCTATGGCTGTGGCTATGGCTATCCACGAGATACTTTCGCCGCTGTGTGCGTGCGTGCGTATAGGAATTGTGCTCAATTTCCACAAACACACACCGTGACACTCCGGGGCCTTATCAACACAGAAGCATCATCTTGCACAGCATGCTTTTATCTCTCTCTCAGTTTGAGTCGTTTGAGAACAGGCGTTCAGCAACATCCAGCAGCTCACTCCACTCACCGAAATCGGGGGGTGCGAAATGACCGGAGGGTTTGCGGGCGGGCGGTTGGTTGTTGGTTACTATAAAACGCAGCTCTCGGGTTCTCTCGGTTCTGGGTTCTCACCTCCATTGGGTTCTCTGGCTTCTCTGGTTCTCGCTTCTCTGTTCTGGATATTCTCGCCTTCTCAGAGGCGGAGCGAAGCGGAGCGGCCTACTCTCTTCGGTTGCCAAATATACAGAAGAGCAAACGTGCAAAAACTGGTAATGGAGGAGCCGAGTTGGAGAACATAAAGCCACAGGGAAACCCAAGCACTCACACATGTGTACACACAGCCATCAAAAGCCAAAGGAAGCTCCGGAGTAGGAAGACCCGGAGCGGCAGTAGAAGGGGACTTGGGCCAGAGACAAGAGCAAATGAAATGAGGCGAAATGCAGTCACAGAAACAGCAGCAGCCGAAGCAGAAGCTAAATCTCAGGACAGGGATGACTCCAAATAGGAAACCTAGACATAAGTAGGGATTTTTTCCCAATATTAATATTAATATATGTATTAATAAACTGAGCGAATTCTATTAATAATATTTTAAGAGCTCTATAATTATGCTCTTTAAATTAGTGACTGGAAAATGAGCTTTAAAATATTATTTTAAATTTTTTTTATGAGTTTCTACTGTATATAAAGCCACTGCCAGAACCGTAGGTCTCTGTCGCCCAGAGTCTCTGTCCTCATATCTGTTTCTGTGTTGCTGTTTCGGTGCTCAGCTTTTAGTCTCGGCCACTTGGCAGCTGTGTGCGCGAACTGAATTGAGCTGAGTTGAGTGTGAGCAGCTTAAAAAGCAACGTCTGCCAGTTGCCACCCTCCAGGGCCCCTCTACATGCACATAGGCCCCCCTCTTTTTCTCTATTTTTCCCCCAGTATTCCCGAGAAGCTTCTAATGCATCGTGGTTGCTGGTGTTGTTGGGGCGTAATAAGCGCAGTTTTTGTTTGAAATGCGGAAGGAAGCTAGCAGCGGTTATAGACGAAGAATAAATACCCTACAAGTTGTTCTCAATATAAAATCTATCTTTAGTTTCCCTTAATGCGAATAAGAGCACATTTTTCAATTATAAAAAAACCTTTTTTGTTCCAATAGAGCTTGTTGTGGGCCATTCCTCTCCATATTTGTACACAAAAACCTTTTAAATCTGAATAAAGTTAATATAAGGGTAAGAAATATTAAAAAAAAAAATGTTTATAAGGGCATAAAGTTGGGAAGCTTATTTTAAACTGCCAAAAATATTAACACCCCAAGTAAGGGTATAAAAATCACGACAAACACAGTAATAGAGATAAAGGAGAATGCCGGGGGTATAATGGGGAACTTGGAGATTGCACTCTGGGAATATATACGTATATATATTCAAACATATACATATATAGACAGAAGCTCTGTATATCTGAGGGAATCATTCAAATTTGTCGAGTTTTCGTTAGGAGTAAAGTTCTCGCTGCAACTCAGTGACAATGAAGCCATTCTGGAACCCTCCAAGAATGAATTTTTCGAGGAGGGTTTTCGCTGGAGATTCCAAGGGGTATTCAGGCATTTTTGTTGTTGCTGTTGGATTGCTACTTTATCGCGGAAACCCAAAGTATGCACTTAACACAGTTTCATCAACTCTCGGCCAGCGCTTTGTGGCTGTGTCTCTCTTTCCATGGCTGAGAATATCGCTCATTTTCAATAAAAATAGCTTAAAATCGTAACAGGCGAACAGCGGAGATGAAAGTGTGTGTGCGAAATCCACAGAGAACCAGAGAACCAGAGGGACAAAGGCCGAGGCAGGCGGAGACAAGTGCCAAATGGTGATTCTCTGGAAATTGCTCGGCGCTCTTCCCGTTTTTAGTTTTCAGTTTTCAGTGGATTTCGAGGGGAAGTGCAACGGCGACTTGAAAGTTTTTTTTGTGTGCCAAACTCTATTTTCCGAAGAGAGGCGAAGCACTCAGAGAAAGAGTCTTTATTTATTTAAATAAAACATAAATAAAATCAAGTCTTGATTTACTTATGAGAAATTAAGCCGATTATGACCTCGACTGAGCTAGAACCCTTCACTTCTGATCAACACTTTAGAGGTTTCTTATTTGGAATTAATTTTCGGTTATTTTATTAAGCTGTTTATTCTTATGGCCTTGTTATATAGTAATCATATATTTTGAGCAGTGCATTCCCCGTTTTCTTCCATGAGAGAATGCAGAGAGCTCTGCGACTGGCACTTGCTGCTGTTTTCCTGCTTTCGCGAGCGCCGCAAATGCAGATGCAGCAACATCAGCAGCAGCAGCAGCAGTAACAGCAGCAACATCGCAGCAGCGCAACAGCAACATCTTCTCTTTGCACGATTTTACTTCCGGCTCGTGAGGGGTTCCAAACGGGGGAGGAAACGAATTCCGATCCCAGTCGAGTGGTTTGTTTGGCTGCTGCATTTTTTGGAGCGCTGTCTTTGCCTTTGTTGCTGTTGTCGCTGCACGTTTGCGGTCGTTGGCTTCAGTCTCGAACTCAGTCTCAGTCTCAGCTCAACCGCCCCTCGCTGCGCATTTGTTTTTGCATTCTGTTCTGCCGCAACAGCGGATGCTGCTGCTGCTGCTTTTCCCCCGCTGTAGATGGAGTTGTTGCTGCAACATAAGCAGCAGTAAGCGGCATCAGTAAGCTGTAAGCAGCTGTCAGTAAATGCGGACTTGAGATGTGGACGTGGATGTGGATGCCACACTCTGCTGAGTCGCCTCAATGGCATTTCGCAACCGAAAGTGTTGCTCATCGGATTCTAGATGGGAGATTAAGTGCGGTTTTGCAAGCAGAATGCCCTGTGAGATCACTAAATCATTTATTCCGTTGTGCTTTATTTTTATGACGTTTCTTTGGGGTTTATCAATTTAAAAGAGATATCAAAGGAAATATGACATTGAACTGTATTTTCACATTTTTAAAAGATAAATAAATAATATGTTTAATATTATAAATATAAATTATAATTATAAATTGAATTTATTTCTTTCTTTCAATATTATTTACTCACAGAAATCTTTTATTAATTAAAGCTGTCCTTCAGATTTAACTGAGTAATAAATATATATTGATTAAAAAGAGGATTTTCCTTGCTCTCAGCTGTCTCTATATTTTCTCTCTATTACTTTTCTCTCTATTAATTCCTAATTCCCAATTACCTTCCCACCATCCACCATCTCGTATACGCAATGTTTGCGACACCGCTTAAGTTAACTATTCAAGTGCCTGATTAATTGGCAACAAGTGCTTGGCTCCTTTCCTGAGTGACTGGCTGAGAAAAGGTCTCGATTCTCACCTCGCCACTAATGTTGAACATGGCGTATGCGCAATGTGCTTTTTTTTCCTTCTTTTTGTGTCTGCCTCAGCTTCCAGTTCTTTGCCGCGGCCAAAAGCGGTGCGGCCAAAACAACATAATTAAGTATTTATTTATTTACAATTTTGGGCAACAACTACGATTTGAATGCAGCCAGCAACAGCAACAACTTTGGTGGTGTATTGGCGTTTTGCAGCTTCAATTTCAACTTCGACTTCGACGTGGCGCTGCGACGCTGCGGCACTGTATTGCCACAATTGCTCATTTTGCTGGCTGCTTTGTGAAAACCTTGTGCTAAATTTTCCAAAACGTTGAGCCTCGTATTCGTCGCCAGCAACCGAAAATACAAAAATGCACTGAGAAGAAAATGGGAAAGAGATTATAGAATATATCCCATGCTTAGTTATATAATATATATATTCTAAAATGTATTTTGAAGAACCAGAACTTACTTTTTTAAAGCGCAATAATTTTTAAAAGTATTTAACTGGATTTGAGTATTTTTTAAGCCTTTACCATATGAAAAGTTGAGAGTATTTTATTTTAATTGAATATTAACATGTTAGATTTATGAAAATAAAATATAAAAAAATAATTGGATGCTTTAACAACTTGGAAATAGGAAATTCAATAAATAAACTAGATTTTGGTTAAATATTTTTTATTTTCCAAGTGTAGCAAACACAAAATCAAGAACCGAAAACCGATAAACAGTAAAAAGGCTGAAAACAAAAACAAACTCTGTTGCAACAATTGAAGCTGGCGATAAATGTCAGTCAAAAGCCGCAGCCACGCCCCCTCCCTCAACCCCACCGCGAGCCGCCTTTATTGGCTGACGCATAGCCTGGAAAAGCTTTCGGAGCCACAGTCACAGAGCTAGATTTTGCACTGCGATCGCATTATTTATGCTTATGAGCAAATGTATCTATCAGATACAGATGACGCTGCTGCTGCTGCTGCTGCCGTTGACTCGCTTTATTAATTTCCAACGGCTCGTGAGATTGACACCATTCGCTGAGGCAGCGATGACGCCGAGATGACGACACCTCGGGCCTCGAGAATAGTTTACGGCTCTCAGCCCCGCAGGGTGCTCAAAGAACTATGCAAATTAACTCACGTAATGCAGGGGACATTTTTGTTTAACTTACCATTTAAAGTAGGGAATTTTTTGTTGCCTTTTTCGGTGTGACGTAGCTTGACGAGTGACGTAGATTTAATGCAATGGCTTTGCCATAATAATAACTTAATAATGACGTCTCTAAAGGATATTGAAGGAGGTATAATTTGTAAAAGTTTCTGCGAACCATCGAATCGAAATTAAATGTCTTTGTCTTGTAATTTGGTAGTTACATAGCTCAGCTCGGCCGCTGGCCGTGCACTTGGCATATGAAAAGCTCCAATTAACGCATTGGAAATCCGAGGAAAATCAACCAAAATTGGCTGGAGAAATGCTTAGCTTTCTACCCCCAACGAATAAAGTAATACTCTCCACGAAGACAGTCCAAAGAGTTTTTGTGTTGCTTAAAAATGTTAACTAAACCTTCTCGAAAGAGTAAATGGTGGAAACTTTGCGGTAGGAAATTACTTTAATTTGTTGATCCCCATTGTTGCTGCGGCTCTTGCTGAAACTTGGCTAACTGAATGAGTGAATGAGTGGATGAGTGAGTGACTGGACTGACTGACTGCTTGACTGGCGGCCACATGTTTTCACATGATTTCCACACGACGGACAGGTGAAAAACAAGGTAAAAGAAAACTAAAGCTATGGCTAAAACCAAGACCAAAACCCAAGTACAAGACCAAGAGCAAGACCAAGACCAGAGATTCACTGGAGCAAGAAAAAGAAACCGGGTAGGAAAAAATAAAAAAAACGGAACCCAAAGGAACCAAATAGGAATGGGCGCGCACTGGAGACGTGTTGACTGTGGGTTGTGGGTTAAGGTACACAAAAAAAAAAAGGAAATAAACTAAAACAATAATATATAAATAGATCATTACAGAAAATATATACTAAACCGCAACGAAAATCCAACAAGGAAAATTACATTGTTGGAATTAAAGGAATACTGTGATTGAGTAACCTTTTTTATCGTTCTTCTTAATACAACATTAAAATATTTTATTAATGCACAGATCTCCCCTTTTTCCCTGTGCAAAATAGCCAAGAGTCAAGAGATTTGACGCGTTGTCTGGGCAATTTTGAATGCCACCAAGACAACCCAGAAATAGAGAGGACAGGAAGACAGCTCCGGGCAAGGTTTCCTCTTCGGTTTCCTCTCCCGGGACCCAGACAATTGATCTATCACATTGAAATTGTTGAGTGTAGCTTGTCTCGTTTTGTTTTCGCAATTGAAAAGGGGTTCTTCTGCCTTTGCTTCCTTCCTTTCTCGGTTTAATTGTTTCTCAAAAATGCAAATTTCAATAATTATGAGAAGGGGGATTCCACCAGCGATTTTTTGATGACTGACAACTGATTTGTGTTGACTTAGAGTAGCGGCGACCTTCTATGGATGGTTGAAAAAAGAGAAAAAGAGTGGAAGGGAAACAAAAGAGAGATAAGTAGGAATAATGCCGGATAATTTAGGGATTTTATTGGTTGGAAATGGTCCTGAGGGTTGGCTGGAAAACAAAGGATTACGAGTAGACATGAATAATCAATTTTTATTTTATTTATTAAATGAAATAATCGTAAAATTCTAATATTTGTATTTTCTCTTAAGGTTTTTCTTGCGAAATCCACCGTAAATGTAAATTTTCAGTTCCAGCTCTTTATCCCTGAGAACCTTTTCGCTTTTGGCTTTGCCTCTCGAGTGCTTCAAGGTCATCGCAGTCCATAAATATGCATGCCTGATATGGCAGCATATTAAATTATTACAATACTTATCGCGGACTCAACAAAACCCGCCCTAGCACCTACACACATACTCCGGGAGTACACACGAGTGTATATACTTTATAGTGAGTCTGAATCTGAACGCAGAGACGAGTGCCTGGGCCACATTCGTTAATAGTTCATTGCTCCGCTTAGGGCAATATATTCCTAGGGCATATCGGGGGGTTGTTGCAAGACGAGTGGCGACTTTGGGGCGATTCCAAGACCTACAGATACAACTCAAGATGTTTCGCCTAGATGCAAACAGTTGTGGTCAAAATAATGGTATTTATAACTTTATTAAACATTTTATGAATTCGTAAAAGAAAAAAATATTTACTAAACAATGGAGTTTATTTTTAAACATTAAAGTTTAGAACTTACTCAGAAATAAACCCTTTTTGCACTATCTAAACTGTTTTACAATTAATATATTATGTAATTATTTTTTATAAATTACAAAATAACCTTTAAAATGTCCATTACCCGCTAATATCTTGACCTTAGTTGTTTTCAAGTATGACTCGTTGACTGCAGTTCATAAATCTTGGCCCTCGGTACTTGCTGATATAGTTTCTTTTCACCTTCTTTCCTGTTTTTAACATTTTTTCTTTGTTTTTCTTGCTGCACATTGTTTCAGACTTTTAGCTACCATTTTATGATGACTATTTTAATATTAAACTAATGAATGCGTCGCCGGCACGCCGACTGTAACTGCCTTCTTAGACCATTGCTCCCTTTGGAGAAAAAAAAAATTTATGAAAATTTTCCCGGCCACTTTTGCGGGGCCGGTCTCGACCCTTTTTGGAATTACAGACCATTGCTAATTTATGCGCCTTTTGTATGATTTTTCATTTGAGTTTTTACTTTTCTTTTTCTACGCTCACACACCCATCCCAGCCATCCCAGCCATCCCAGCCATCCTCAACCATCCTTGGCTTGAAGTTGGCTTTGTGCTCCGCTTTTATAGACTCACACTTGGCCACATTCACTTATATTCACTTATATTTACTCACATTCGCTCATATGTGGCAGCCCGCAAGGAAGTTTTTGGTATAATCGCATATGGGGAAAAGGGGTTAGTCCAACTAATTGCATGATGGGCCATGTAATGTGCTGTAGATGGGCGTGGCATATCGCATAATGTGTGTATACAGTTGATAGACATGAATGGGAAAGTTTGTTTTCGGCAAATGAGTCTGAAACACGGATCGGAAAAGGGAACAAAGGAATATGTAATGCATACAGCTGTGTTTGGGTTGAAGCATAGTCAGACAGGTTGTTAAACCGAATAATCCTTTCATAAAATCAACTTGTTAGCTTTAGGCAAGGATGATATAATATTTAGAGGATTCTTTTGTGTAGTTATCTCCTCTTTTTACTGGAATTTAATATTCAAATAAGAATTCCCTTCTATTTGCTTTCTCTCCATCATATTTCTTCCCGATCTCTGCCCCTCCAACGGCTGATCATCATTGAGGGCTGTTAAATTTAGTGCCTCCACTTCAATTTTAATTACGACCCACGATCAGCAGAGAATTCTCCGGGAAAAGTGAGCGAGAGGAAAATCGGGGGAGGAAAAGTGAGAGCTGAGAGCTGTGACTCCCTCAATCGCTTGCAGTATCTGTTGCACATATGTTATTGGGGGCCCTGCCTCCCATTTTTCCCCCTATTCCACCCTGCCTGTTTGGTTCCTTTGTTTGGTAGACAATTTAACATATTTGGGAATTCATTGCACTTTCTTTTATTAATACGCACACTCGGAACAAGGCGAGGGCGAAGAAGAAGTCGAAGTCGAAGTCGAGAACTCGCCCTCTGAGTTCGTCTGGAACATGTGTAAGTGCATATGTCCCACCGCCTTTTTCTTTACAGAGAGAAATAGTTTTCAGGTATTTGAAGGGAATTTTTTATTAAATTTAAGGGAATAAAGGTATTTTCCTAAATGATAACAAGCTTTGATTGCTTGATTACCATTTACCACAATTAATTTTCCTTTATTTTAAAATAAGTCAAGCTTAAATAAAGTCCCAGCCAAAATATTTATTATTAATTTCTATTAACAATTAGTTTGTTATTTAATTTAAATAGAGAAAATACTTCTCTACAAAAGACATAATCTTTAAATTTTATAATTGCTTATTGCTTAAACTTACATTTTTAAAGCTAGCATGCTTTCTCCTTTACTAAAACCTCCGCAGTATCTTAAAGATAAACTTTTCCTTCCTATTAATTTTTCTCTCTGCATCCATCCCTATTTTCCAGCTAGTATCTCTTGTGTCTGCCTAAATTTAGTCGCATTCCTGACTATTTCCGATGCTGCCCCGGCATCTGTTTTTGCTGGGCCCATGTCTTGATTGTTCCAATTTTGGTTATGGCCAATGATGGCAAGCCATTGATAAAAATAGAGGAGAGATCATCCCCGGCATCCCCTCTGCCCCATCTAGAATTTCTCCGCTCGGGTGTGTGTCTCTGTCAGGGAGATATCAATGGGGAGATCCATCAGACTGCCATTTTGGTGGAGTGTGGAGTTCGCTTCGTTGTCGAAGGGGGAATCGAGGCGAAAATTGAAAGTTATCTGCTAATCGCACATCTGTTTGTCACATGAAGAAGCGGTGGGGTGGGGACTCCGTGGGGTGACATGCCGTCATTCAAGTCGCACGTGTGCATTGTCCCAAAGCTGAGTCTTGGCCTCAGTTAGCCGCCCAACCTGAGTGCAGCCTAGCAACTTTTAATGGATATTCTGTCTCCCATAAAATACTTCCCATACTTGCCACCACCCCCTGTGGGCTTAACTCATCGCAATTGTTTCTCGTAAATTGTTTTGGCAAATGAGCAGCGCACGCCAAATCAAAGCCGATGACAAAACATTACAAAAAATGACAAGGGGTTGCTAGGAGAGTTTACTAAGTTTAAGTACATTTTGTGGTCAAATGTCTGCTTAATTTCTTTAAATATTTTTTTTATTGCTCTCTCATAATTTGATTATTTTTCAAATGACACAAATTAATGCAAAAAGATTTCTTTAACGACTTGAAAGAATTTTTCCATTAAATATGAACACTTAAAGCTATGCCTACATTTAAATTTTAATTTTATTTGGCCAAGCTAAAGAGCTGAAAATTATGACAATGTAAGAATCAAATCAACATTAAATCAAAAAATATTACTCTTGAAATACTGATGACAACTTGTCAAAGCAAACCTCGCACATATTACTACGAGTACTATAAGCTTCACCTCCCTCGATCTACGACTTGGAGAATTCTCAGGCAGCTGCACAAATTGCGCAAATTGGTTTGAAACAAATGTAAATATTTATTAAAATTGCACAAGATGCACAAGGCCCCACCTCGAGACCCACCCCCCTCTTTGGCGCCCCACAGTTTTATAAATCAGTCAGATGTGCACTGGATGATGTTGATGATCAAGCCGAGATCGGCTGATCATGATCATGAGCAATTCAGTTCAGTGCATGTGCGGGTGCTGTGATCAGCAGAGAGACGCGAAAATCATGTGACTGAGCTTGGGTCTTTGTCTGAACTTTTCTCTCTCTCTCTTTCGAGTCCCAGAGAGCTCCGATAATCCAATGCAAATAAATATCAATGCCTCTATGAGTAATCAAAAGTCATCAAGAGAATTGTCACAAATCAAAAGCGAAACATATTAAATCGGTTTACATTTATGAGATTTTTTGTGATTTATGCGAAAAAGTATAACAATAAACGTTACTCATTATGGTGTGTTGTGATTTTGTTTTATTTAAGGATTTGACAAATAAAAAGAAATTAAACTATACGAATTTATGGTTGATTTTCATTATGAACCTTATACAAATGAAGAATAATATATATTGTTGAAACATTTAGCAAATATACAATTTCTATGTTGTACAAAATACCTATTATTTTTATTATAAAACCCAGAACACAAACAAGTAATTTAATTCAATTGTTATAAGTAGAAAAAAGATACCCAAATGAAAATTTTTCCCGCTCCAAAAAGCGTTCCCAACAACGTTCTAAATTCATATAATTATCTAAGTGACGGGGAGGAGTTTCAAGAGTTTTAGAAAGGGGAGAACAATCAGCAGGCGAGTGATACAATTTCTCACTCTCAGCGAATAGTTGTCGTGTCGTCATTATCAGTTCCAAAAGGTGAACAAAAGCCGATGACGCTCCAGCGATTTTCACATTAGATTAAATATTTTTCATTTCAACTTTTCATTTTTGAGGTCAAGCTTTACGCCCAAGATAGCTCTTGGGTAACAAAATTTTCCTTGTTGCTGCTAATACAATAATTGTTGTTGCGGAAGCGGATGCAAAAAAAAAAAGGCACATACATATATATAAGGTGGAGAAGAGAGGATAGACAAGTTGAAAGGCAAACATGAAGTGCCAGTGACGACGATCACTTATATAGATATAGAAACGTCTGACCAACAACAATGATAATAACTGAGGCAGCTAATTTCTCAGAGGGTGAGGCTATCGGGGCTGGTAAGGGGACAAAGGTGCAAAGGGGGATCCCCTCCGAGACCTTGCCTTTGGCCAAGAAGTCTGTCTCTCAGGCCCAGGCCCAGCGAATGAAATGAATTTCCATTGTCTTAAATATATATATTTTTTTCTGGCTTCCTTAGCTCTTGTTACTGTTGCTGTTGTTGATGTTGTTGCTCTCATTGTTTTCGTTTTTTGTTTCTTGTTGATATTGCTGTGGCTGCCGTTGATGGTTGCCTCACCCAAAGGCCAAGATCGTCGTCATATTAGCGTCCAAAAGTCAACTCTGCTTCGTCGCTTCTTCACCGTGAACGCTACGTAGGGTACAGTGGTGCGAAAGTCATTATAGATGCAAGAATTCCGATTAAAAACTCTAAAAAATGTTTTTAATAAAACAAGTATAAGGGTCAGAAGCATCTTTAATTAAAAATTATTTTGTAAAGGAAAAGATTTTATTTACGAGAATAGCACTTACTTCAATAATTAAATTTCAAAAGTCTTCATATAGAGATAAGAACATTTTTTATCTCTGAAAATGTACATTTAAGAAAACTTGATTATTAAATACCTTAAAGACTTAATAATTTATATTAAAACCCATTTTAGTATTTATTTAAATAGTTTCATCAATTTCTTTAAGATTAAGTGTTTAATCTTTATCCTATTTTGATAGCAAATATTTATCTATATGTTTTCTATTTCAACTTCCCTGTTGAAAAATAGCTGAAATTGCTGTTGTTATTATGATATAACTCTTGAAAATATAAATCCTCTTATTTTATAAATATTTTAAAGTTCCCAAAGAATTTTCTTTCCATTCCACTGTGAACCATTTCCAGGGCGGCTTTTCAAAAGCTACAAATAAAAAAAAAAAGAGGAACAAGAAAAGCGAAAAAAAAAAAAACGAAAACCGAAATAAGCGACTGAGAAATATGTATGCGTATAATGTAAATTCCGCAAAGTGCGATGGACAAGCGATGCTTGAAATTAAAATAGGGTCATTAAGCGGCCCAGGGTGTGAGCTTGAGCGCGAAGAGGGGGCGACTCCAAGGTGCAGGGGCGGGCGAAGGGGTGAAGGGAGTTTCCAGACTCAAAAGGGGGCTACATACAGCAGCGGCAGCAGCAGCAGCTTTTGGGCTGGTCTGGTCTGGTTCGCCTCGTAATTGCTCTCTTGGCCATACAAATTTCTCAACAATTATTTTACGAAATGCTTTTCAATCTCTTCCCCGCCCTGCGCTGCGGTCGCACTCGTCGCAGATCGTCTTGCATTAGGTTTTCCATAAACAAAAGTGTGAAACGAGGCAACCGCTTTAAGCCGACATGGCTCTGGCTCTCCGGCTCCACTCGGATCGGATCGGTTTGGATCGGATAGGTTGGACCTAAGTCGGGCTGAACTCAAGACTGCCATATAATTATGATTGTTTGCTGTTGTAATACCTGAAGTGATTGTTGCCACCGCTGGCTGGCTGCAGTCGTCAGTCGTTGCATTGCATTGGCCTGACATTGGCATTTGTTTAGTAATTATAGAAATATCTCTATGTGCGCATAGTTTATATAGTCAATAAGGTCTCCTAAGACTCGAGAGTGATCGGGTGACGTCTCAATGCTGTTGCATTGGGGCAGAAATCGTTGTGAGTTCGTTAAATAGCAAAAAGAAATATGGAAAAAATACTTAGAGCTTAGGCAAACAAAGGCAAGGTCTACATAAGGTGCACTGGGTTTTGGTATTTAAAAATTACGCATATCAGAAAATCACTTTAAAATTATGGTAAGTTTCCTATCAATTTGAAATATTTTACGTATTTATGTGAATTATTTAGGCACCTGTTATATTTCTCTTAATTGAAGACTTAACTATAAATTATTACTGACCATATAAAACCAACTATGTTGAATCTCTACATAGTTTTCCACCCGATCTCTCCATTTTTCCAGCACTCCTCCAAATTAAATTAAAATATTTGTATACGTTTTTGTGCAATCTCTGATAAAGTTGATATTTTTACCTTAAGTGGAGGATTTACTGGTAAAAAAGGTGCGAAGCGGCTAAATGAGTAACGTGCTGCCAACAAATTTACAGTTGTTCATAAGGCGCTTGCTGGTTGGTCGCCTAAAAACCAGTAAGTGATTTCACAGAGTCGCCTGCCATCGAGCGGGGCGAGCAAAACTAACAAACATTGTTGGCAAAAAATAAAAAAGAGAGAAACAAAATTTGTAACATATTCGACCAAAAAGGCAAGAAAATATTTAAGTTTTTTTATTTTTATTTTTTTTTTTTGGGTAGTTGTTGGTGCTTGGTTTTTGTTTTACACAAAAGCCAGCGGTGGTGGCGGAGTTGTGGTTCATTGAACTCCCCAGCGTCTTGGACTCTGACTGACTTATTGAATGAGTGAGACTGCAAGCAAAGGCAGCAGCCCCAAAAGCAAGCAGTACACCGAGAAAAATGTAGGATTTAAAAGTGAAAAAAATAGTGGAAAAGTAATATAATGTAAAACTAGAACTAAGTACCTTAAGGCTTCATTAACTATAATCATAATTAAATGACAGAGTAACATAAATGCTTTTCATTTCTTAGGGTAATTTTCTTTGATCATTTCTTGTGAATTTTAAAAATAAAATCATTCTTGAGCATACCATTCTACTAATAAATTTAAATTTATATAAAATAGATTACATTTCCCCTCCTTTATATTTTCTGAAAGCTAAAAATTATATCTTATTTATGTATCTATTTCAAGTTAAATTAAATTCCCAGTGTAACAACAACATCGAAGTCTGCACAGATTATGTCACACATTTTCGGATTGGGGGAGTGCTCCGTCAAGAGGGGATGGTGGCTTTTGGGGGGGCTGGCGGGGATGTTGCACTCGTGGTAGCCATGTTACAACATCAATTGCGCGCGCCAGACGACAACAACAAATGCGACCCAAAAGAAATCGTATCTCACGGATTGTTGTTGTTATATCTGCTGCTGCGACTGTATCTGTATCAGTATCTCGACTATATATGGGGGAAAATGCTGCATAGAATGAATCACATATGAGTCAAGAAACTGTCTGGGGGGACCCATGTATTTCCAACATGTATTCCCCAAGAAATGAGTGGAGGAGGGTGAAAGAACTATATCTGAAAGTGACAGTATCAATCTGAGGTCATTATCCCAGGTCTACATAGAAGTATTTTCTTTTCTTCGTCAGGGAAATGTATTCCGTTCCTTCTAAGGAATCTCTAGGTGATCTGTTAAAGTCGAGAATTATGAAAGTCTCATTAGTTAAAATTTATAAATATAAAATGAGTAACAAGTAAGGAAAGGACAAGAAGCTATCAAAACAAATTGTTATTCATAAAAGAAATGTGTTTCTTCACTAATAAAATTATAAAATATATAAATAATTCTAATTAAATTAAATATTAAATATAATGTTTACAAGCAAGTAACTTTTTGTTATTTCAACCTATCAGATTGCATAATCAGCTTCCTGTTATATCTGCATCTGTCTTTTATATTTGTATCTGTACCTGAGCAGCTCCTCCTCCACCTCCATTGTTCAGATTTGGGTGTCCGCCGCCGTGGCGAGTGGAGCAAATAAGTGAAAGTCAAATGGTATTGACGCATTGAGCGCTTGAACAAATTAACTGCGCAATGAGCAGCAGCAGCGCCAGCAACAACCACACACGACTTGTATCTGCAACTATTTGTATCTTTTGTCGAACGGGGCAGCCAGGCTATTTGTTTTTTTTGCCAAATTAATTTCAGCCTCTCTCTCTAGGAAGATTATTAAATCCGAAATTGAAAATCGAGAGACCGAGAAAGGGAAACAAGTTTCGATTTATGCAACGCTTTTTTTAGCTATTTATACTTTCATAAAAAGTGTTGAATCATTCGGTGAATCTTATCAGCGGAGAAAAGAGTGTGTTCCGCTGATAAGACGAATAAATTTTTAGCTGAGTCAGCCAGTAAAGCTCTGATGAAATCCAGAATCAGAATCGGGCAGAGATATCCTTGACTGATAACCGAACCACAGCGATGGCCAATAAAATGCTAATTCACGGATAACGAGAAGCGTGAGCGTGAGCAAATTAACGTAATTAATGCGGCAAGATCGAATTCGATTTTCGCCCCAAATCGTTTTGTAATTCAAATGTGGCAGGTTCATGTCGATGCTGTGTGCGATTTGTGGCACTTGAGTTGAGGCAAAGCGAAACCGTTTTGCTTTATCTCAAACGCCAGGTGTTGAAAGATTGCTGAGTCTTGAGTTGATTTTTATTTAATCTGAGCTTTAGTTTCCTTTTTGTATAAGGAATTGTTTTGTTTGGCATCAGGTTGTGCATTTATTTCTTGTTTATAGAAATATAGAAATAATTTTTAGCGTATGATTTATGATTAAATGGATATTACATTAACAAATTAAATCAGGAAAGCCCATAAATAAATAATATCTTGAACTATTTCTTCCTGTTGACCCTTCTAACATTTTCCAGGATTATTTATCGAAATTCACAGGCGTTTTGAAACGTGTCACATGAGTTCGACTAAATATAATGGCATGAAAGTGTCTTTAAAAGCGGCCCCAGCAGGTGTGTTCTGTGATGTGGGGGCGTGGCAACCAGAACTTTCACAAATTAATAACACTTTGGCTCTGGTTCTGGATGTGGATATGGATGTGGCTGTGGCTGTGGATGCCGATGTGGAGCATCGCCCGGGTTCAACACACTAAGCCGCGACCAAAGACCAAAGACCGGCGACCAGAGCCGAGATTCGAGCTTCGAGCTCTGAGCTTGGAGAGCGGCATTTTAATTGAATTCGCGAGGTGAACAGACAGAGAAAGAGCGGAAAAAAAAGAAGAAGTAGGAGGGGAGCAGATGGCGGACCACAATTTCCAAGAACCCGCCGAACAGAAGATATATTTACTTACTCATGTCGAGGCGAGTGTATCTCTGTATCTTTGTATCTGCCAAGTACGGGGCATAAGCGGACCGTAAACGAGACGACAGGCGCAAGCAAATAAAATGAAGGAAGGAAGCAAAATGAGCAAATCGGCTAAATAATAATGAGCAAAGAACCCGGAGCCTGCAATGGATACCAAGGATGGGAAAAAAAGGGGTTCTCTTCAAAAAGCGGTAGGGAATATTTGTACAGTTTGGATTCCAGTTAGAGAAAGGCCGAGGAAGATTGATGGTTATCTTTAATGAGTTATTTTTTTGTTCAGGAATTTAATAAGGAGCAGGAAGTAGAAGTGTTTTTAATATAAGGAAATATTAATTACAGATATAACACAATTATTCTCTTCTGAAACTTTTCCCACGAAAAAGATTTTATATGTTTCATTTTAAAGTTTATTGAGCTGCAAATAAGTAAATCATAAATTTGCTGTAGCTCATGTGGACAGTAAATTTAAGAAAATACTCGTATTACATGATATTAGTGTCAGGGAAGGGTTTAAAATTGTTTTCTTGTTGTTTAACAATCTTTTTAAATAAATTTTAAGGATTTGGGATCAGTTCTACAGTTGATGACCATCCTCAACATTCAATGTGGTTCCTACCAGTTTGCAGCTTTGCCCCCTTGGTAATTACAGTGCAAAGTCCCAAAGTTCTAGACAGAAATATTCTGCAAATGTTTGATAATTGTATTATACATATAATTCAATTGCCAAATTAGTTGATGTATTTTTAAAATTAATTTAATAAACATTCATTCCTAACTTGTAAAGTTCATCAGCATTTATAAAAGTCTAGTAATTCATGGCAAGTGGATTGGCGGATTCGAAATCGGGTCTCGAAACTCGTTACTTGGTCAATGGCTTCTGCCTAGAAGGGGCTTGGATTTAATCTCTCCTCGAGGGGCAGCAGCAGCGGCAGCTTCATCACAACCAGACTGACTGTCTCTGTGCCCGTAGTTCACTGTACCCCTTTAACCCTCAACCCTTCCGCTCTGCCTTTGTCTGGGCTCTCTTCTGGGGGCTTTGGTAATTTGTAAATTGGTTCATAATTCGTTTGTTTGTTTGGCGGCCCCACCCGCGTTCTTCTTTTACATCTTCTCCGGCTACTTTTCTTTGGATTCCAGTTACAGTGAAGACTAGATAAAGTAAACTGCTAAAGTCTATAAGAATAATTTTTTTTTTCTTATTGTTCGTAAACAAGGAACATTCTAAACATTAATTTTAATGTGTAAAAACAAGTAATGTATATATGTATTTCGCGTAAAAACTATCGTTAAAATGTCAAAAAATTTCATATAAATAAATCTATATAATTTATTTTTATTTAGCCATTACAGTTAACCCATGTATGGCTCACTTTACCCAGTGTATACTGTATTCTCCCGCTTTTTCAGCTTCCTCTCGGCGTTGGAGACATTGCGTTCGTTGGCTTCTTTTGTGTGTTTTTATTTTTTTATTCCTATTTTTTTTTTTGTTGGTGGTGGATAAGGGGGGAGTTTGGACTGGTAACCATCTAAAAGCCAACAAAAATGAAATGGGCACAATCAACTAACTGTAAATACTTTTTGTTTTCATTTTTTTCTCTTCACTTTACTTCTTCTTTTGTTTCTCCTGCGCGCTCTAAGACGCGTTATAATTTTCTATTTCTCGATTTCTCACGAGACTTTGTCTCATTGTCTAAACGCCGCGCAAATGTACAAGAAATGTTTGATTTGCATATTTTCGACACTCGACACTCGCTAATTAATAAATGACTGGCGGTACAAAATAAACGAAGGCAGAAAACCAAACAAACAAAACAGCGCTTTTTGCACTGAAGCGGAATGTTAAAGGTCAGAAAGCTTCCGACAAGGCAATTAGATCATCCGAATCCAATTTCGTAGTGACTTTGAAAAATATATTGCGTAATGGCTTAGCTCTTCGGTTTTGTTTATTGGTGGTAATACTGGAAACGGCTCTTAAAATAATAAATAAATAATAATAATAATTTAATTAATTTTTTAAACCTATAATAATTACTTAAATTATATTTTAAATAATCTTATAACTTTTGGAGCATTTTTACTTAACTTTTAGCCTTATGTTGTTCTCCATTTCCCTGTATCCCTGTAATAACAGCACTTGCCAACAGAGCTCTATGAGATTTATGCTTTAAAAGTGGAATTAACCCATAAAAAAATCTATAAATTGCAGTAACCAAATTCAGCCTTTCCCTTGTGGCTTCAACTTTCGGAACTCTTTTGAATTTGCAGTGCGGAAGGAGGTCGCCGAGAAGGTTAATGCCAATTTACGTCAACAAATGCCCAGACATGCCATCTAAATCGAACCAGCCGCCGATCCAAGGCGAAGCAAAGCGATTCGATTTGAGACTCTTTCTCTCTTCTCTGTTCCCGGAGATCAGTGAGAATAAGTCAAATGCACGGGCAATAATAAATAGGAGAGATCGTGCGGGGCAAAAGAGTGCAGGAAAAGCGAGTATCAAGGAGAACTACGGGAAAGCCCCCTTGCTTTTCCTCTCCATTTCTCCCTCTCTCTGTGTTTTTCGCCGTCTGTCAGCGAGCCTCCTTCGATCGGCAAACAAGCCGAACAAAACGCTTCCTCAACTGCCTAGCGGACTTACAATGGATGCGCAGCCAGGAGGAGGGATAAGGGGCAGTAGAAGGCACTGGAAAAATAAATATATAAAAGTTTAAGATATAGAGAATTCATAAATTAAATTTAATAATATTTTAACAATTAAATTTCTGGTCTTACAGCTTATTAAAGCCTTAAATCAACTTCTGAGAGAAATTTAACAAGCTAAAAATATTTCTGAGTGCATTTTTTCCGTGTGTAAGCCAACTAGTTGGGGCGAGGAGGAGGGCAGGCTTGGATTAGACTCAGAGAGTGCGTCGCGGAATAGAGTGGTATGGTTCAGTTCGGTTCGGTTTGGTTTGGTTTGCTATAGGATGGAATGCTTCGCTGGTCTCGGGGGCCAGAAATTGGCAAACAATAAAAGCCGTCAAAAAGTGCAGCCAACAGCAAATAGGAAAAGCAATAGCCAGGGAAAAACAGAGAGAGCGGAGGGGGCAGCGAAAGAAAAAACAGTTTGAAAAGTTGATTGTTTAGTTGGAGTTGGAGCATAAAAAATGTTAGCTACACACAACAACGAAAAAAGCAAAAAAAAACAAAACAACAGCAACGAGAGAAGAAAAAGCACACAAAAGTGGAGCGTCGATTGGAGTTGTGTAGAGAAAATGGTTTTCCATCACAGTGAGAACAAGGATGGAATGGGTATGGGTAGTGATATGGCGGCCAGAGGGAGTGCACTCGGCTCGGGTTATGTGTGTGCATCGAGAACGGGAACGGGAACGGGGCTTAGCTTTCTCAGGAGATGTCTGAACCTTGGCTCAGACACATGTATGGACTATTATCATATTAGCGGGCTAACAAAAAGGGGAAAAAGGTGACGAAGGTGGCCCCGTAATCGATATATTGATTCAGAGATGGGAGCCTTTTAAGGGATATCTTTCGGTGACTTGTTAAAGATCAAGGAAATATTTTTATTTATTTAAATAAGAAAATAATTAAAGCTATGAGGGTTTTAAGTAACTTAATTTATTTCTTAATTAATATTATTCTGGCTCCATATCTCCAAATCATTTAAAAAGATCTCCTTTCACGCTGTCATCTCTAGCTACTTGGGACTTGGTGAAAGATACATTTCAGCTCTTGTCAGAAAGCAGGCACTGGTCGAGTCTTGGGCATGGAAAAACAGACAAATGTGACGGAAGAAAGCGCTTGGAGTGTAGCTGCTTCCATGGGGCCCGAGGAGAGGCAACTGTCGTTGACTGACTAACATTTTTTTGCGCTTTTTTTATGGTTTATTTCTGTATTTTTTTATATTTTATTTTTGATGACGACGCAGGCCGAAGTGTGGCCTGACAAATGCATAAAACTCGAAGCTCACCGCGAGAGATATGTATGTGTGCTCGGTTACCGGGGGGATAGGGAACTGATCATGAAGATCTCCGAGAGACTGGGAACTGAGATGCGATGCACTGTGTCTCGGGGCTCAAGTTGAAGTTGAAGCTGGGAGCATTTTGCCAGTGATTTGCTGCTGACAACAACAAAGGTAACAACAACAACGTAGACGTTGTAGCAATTGAATTTTTGCACGTCGCCCATGAAGTTGTTTGTTTGCCTGGCATCGCTTGGCTCCTCAAAAAACCCCTGTCTCTACCCCCCTGCCAAACCTGGGACACTGGAACAAAAAGTACTGGATTATGCATAGGGAAATTTTGGAAAAATGTGCAGGAAAAATTTAATGAAATAAATTTAAGCTTAAATAAAAATACATTTAAGAATTTCTGTAAAAAATATTAGAGAAAGGAAGACAGTACACTACTTCTGTTTTAAATATCTAATTTTGTTAACTATATTTTTTCTGGTTAATAATTATATTAAATTTTTCATAAAAATAGTTTTCCTTTTAATACTTTAGATTATTTTGTTTTTGGTTAAATTAAAAAATGTTAAAGTTGAATGTTGTACCTAGAAAGTATGGAAAATATATATGCTTCCTTTGTATTTAATTTAAAGTAATTACCTCAAGAAATTTGTAATAAGCTGAAATTATTTGAAATTTATATCTTGCATCCTTAATATTTTTTCTAAATTTTTTCGCAGTGCACCTTTATTGTTGCTGCTGCACTTGGATGAAAAATTGTAGAAGCTGTTAACGAAAAGCAGCAACAACAAAATGTTTGCACGCCTGATTGTGTTTGTTGTTGCTGGCTTTGCGCATATTTATGTTGGCTTTGAGTTACCGTTAGACGGTTATATGGCGGATTACATTTGGCGCTGCTGATGGCAAATTATCTGTGCCACAGTGGAATAAGAGTTAAAAGTCGGTGCTGGTGGTGGTGGTGGTGGGATTTGCTGGCGGGGATTTCGGGGACGACCGAAGACGTCCAGAATGTGGCCATGATGATGATGATTGAGTTTGCCGTTTGCCGCGAAAATGGATAATGGAGTTTTACTCTATGCCATCTGTCCATCTCTGGCTAATGCATCCTCTTATTTATGTATCTTTCTAATTGACTATCAATCTATAACATTGCTCTCCTGACTAACCAAAAGCGATAAATCTTCTTTATAATCCTGCCAGCTCTTGATTAGTTTGAGGAACTATCTTTCTGGTCTTTTGCTTGATTTAACTATCCTGCGAGATTAGAGGGGTTTGGTTTAGTGGTCACGACTTAGAAGGTTCTAAAAAATGATTTCCGTTTTATTATTGCATTGAAAAATACAGTTACTGTATCCTTTTTTAAATTTTTTTTACTCCTATAGGAATTTTTTAGTTATTATTTTATTTGTAGGACTTTTAGTTACCATCTTTAGAAATTTTTAAAAGTAGTTTTAACCTTTTATAATAAAACAGCAAATAAAACTACGCAAATTCCTTTTCATATTTTAGCTAATTACCGGAAAAGCTTCAGTAAATATCTTCTACTAACCATAACCCATTGATTAGTCAAACCTTTTCATAGTTAAAATCATATTAGTCTACGTTTATGTAACTAAATTCTTTAAATTTTCTATAAGACTGAGGTAAAGGTACAAAATTTAAACCAATTGTGAGAAAACCAGGAAACCGGAAACATCATCAAGATGCTGCCATTCTACATCAATCTTTTTCTGTTCATGCCTGCTGCATTGCTGAGTTTGATTCATGTTTATTTATCTATGTAGGGAAGTGGCTAAAAATATTAAGTTATAGTCCCCAAAATATTGTAAGCCTGTCATTAATTAAAAATATATTTAAAACCTATTGAAAGTATTTTTTCTTCTCATATTTAAATGGAAAGTTCTTGTGTCTTTTTCTATTGATAAATGTGTTTATACCAAAGTCCATTCATAATCCATTCACTTCTCCGTGTTTAATTGCGGTCAATTGCCAGCAAACAAATTGGGATTCCCATTCCCATTTGTGCCCTAAAAATAACTGGTAAGACCTCCTGGGGGATAAGCAAACCAAGGCTAATGATACAACCATCTACGTTTTCATGTGGTGTGAAAATCTGCCATCGATTTGCCCGCTCCATTCAACTTTCAACTTACTTTTTTTGCGACTTTCGCAGCAAGTGACACACAAAACATACTGAGCTGAGAAATAACAAAAAGGAAAGGCCTCTCCGCTGGCTCTATAATATTATATACCCCTCCTCGCGCACCCATCTCCATCGCGGGCTTTTTGACGCTCATTTCGCAGAAGACTTTCAAATGGCTAAGACTCAAAGTCTAGCAAAACGTTGACTTGGCCCGGCCTGGCCTGGCCATTGGCGATCTTTACAGTGAGCTTTGAAATTCGAGTATCGAGTATTTGTTTCTGGCTCTAAGCTCCGGCGACTCGTAAGACTATTGCCCATTATTATCTCTTGGCTCTTTCTGTTAGCCGCTGATGTTGTTGCTGGTAATTGTTGCCGCTTTTTGGTTTGTGTTTTATTGTCGTATTTAGTTTTTTTTTTTCGTTTTATTTTTTGTTTTTGTTTCGGTTTTTGTTTTTATTTTTTTTGTTTTTGGTTAGCCCGACGTCGGCATCTGAAAAGAAGGTCGCACAAGGTGGTCCACCATCCACATCGAGGTGAGCCGTTATCGTTACTCTAGCTTTTTTGAGTTTTACGATCAGTCTTGGTTGATATTTCAACTTAGTTTGATCTTTGGCAATATTTTTATTTACTGCTTAACTTAAAAAAATAGACCTTATATATTGATTTATAAGATATTATTAATATTAATAACAAAAGGGGAAGCGCTTTTTTTATAATAATTAAAATGAGGATCTCTGAGAGGTTCAATTAATTTTGTAAAGAACCTTATAATTGGAAATTAATGTTTAATAATTAAATTATAATTATAAAATTATATTCAACGTTTTAGGCGATGTAGTAAAATTTTTTTTACAAGTTATGAAATTAATATGACTCTAGGAGTTCTGTCATAATAACACATTATTATTTAAGTCGTAAAATATTTATATACCCCACTACTTACTTTCGGCCTTACATATTAAGCTTATTCAGCAACAAATGGCTAAATATTATTATAAACTTCAGATACCAGAGCATTTGTAGTTCGTTGCTGTCTTAACTAGGCTTTCATCTTGTATTATTTTCGTTTCATTTGTCTTTAAAATTAATGTGCCAGATTTGAAAACCTGTAACGTCAGCTGGCTCAGTGTCCAAGCCTCAGTCTTCGCCTCAGTCGCAGTTTCTGTCTCCGTTTTTAGTTTTTTTTTTTCTTCTCTGGCTTAGAGCGGAGAAGTTGACGAGTTAACTGAAAGAAACTAAACTGAAAGAATTGCCAGCTCCCCAATCTCCGACTTTTTCTCTGGCAGCTGCAATTGATTTTCACTTGGATTTCTTTTTCTCAAACTTTTCGGAGATCTCTCGAGAGGCGAAGAAGAGTGCCAGCGACTTGCCCCGTTTTCCTTGCCTGTCGCTCACTTTTGTGTTTGGCATTGATGTTGTTTCTGCTTTGGCTGGGAAAGGGAGTGGGTTAATCGGGCGAGCGGGGGTTATGCCGGGGGTCTCGTCACACTCTGATATTTGTCGCTGCTTCGGCTGCCGTGTTTTCGGTTTTTGCCTATTTTTTTTCTATTTTTTGGCAAATTGCTTTGGAGTTTGGCGTAGGTGCCTTGCGAATTTGGCCAATTCGGTTGTGTTTTTTTCTTCTCTCTTCATTTTCGGTTAGGTTGCCGCTCTGCATAATTGAATTTGTTTGTTTTCGAGGTCACCGCAAACAGCCCGAAACTGAACTTTACCGCTTTGCGAAATCGATTGTCGGTTTTACGGAGCCGATCGCAGATCGCTGCAGTTGTCAATCAAAAAGTCAAATTCCAAGCTGTCAAAGGTGCGCAATTTGTCTCTCAACTGCAATTGAGATGAAAAGCGAATGTGACATGGTCAGGCGCTGCTGCTGGAAAATGCAATAAGGCGGCCGAGAATGCAAGGGGATCGGATCGAATCGAATGGGAATTGCGCATACGCCGCGTGTGTCTCCACAACTGATAGATCAGATAGAGCCGGTAATAAGCCGGTGGTTGGCATGGCCACAACAATCGACAATCGACAATCGCCCATGGACGGTGCAGGAATGCCGCCCCGAATATGACAATCGCGAAAACCGCTAACTACAAGACCAACTTGAATTATTAACCCATTGGAAATGTAGGATTTAAGAGCTTACGATTAGTAATAATAAAATTAATTGATCTATTTATATATTAGAAAGAATATTTATCTAAAAATATTTAATAATATTCTATGGTTCCTTGATAATATAATTCTTATACAGTAAGTAATTGTAGATTTTCGAAGCTATATTTAAATTAATGTATTTACTTTGGTTTCTATAGGTTATTTGGCAACGAATTTATATATTTAAAGTCACCTGATCTCTTTCCGCATTATGTAGTAAAACTTCATCCTTTAAACATTCACAAAAGTCAAGCTAACTCTGCCATTTCTCTTTTTATTTCAAATGGTTTGAGTTAATAGATCGAATTACTCTTAAAATAATTAAAATTAATTAAATTTCCATCTCAGTCCCCAGAGGATGTCATTATCCTTCCGCAAATACTATTAATTCACTCAGTTCCCACACACAACCACATGAATTCCCAATGGGTTAATGGTACCAATGTTGCTCCTGACAGTTTACAAGTTATTCAAACGCGAATGTTTAACAATAAGCAAATAATTCTCGGTGCACATGTCACACAAATCAAAGAGCCGGCTCGTGGAAGGTGGCCAACTCCCAAGGGGCCAGGCCAACTCCATTTCGGCCAACTCCATTCAATTGCTATGCAAATCAAAGCGAGCTGCGTAATGAGCCGCAGCCGTAACCGAATCCAAAACCCAGAAAACGAAGGGGGAATCGCTGTGAGCTCGCAACCGAGTGCATAGTACTTACAGACATTTGCCCCGCAGTTTGCCACTTGACTTACATGTGTTTGGCGCTGATTGCTTTAATGGGTCACCACTGTACTAGTTGGGACAGATGTGTGTGCTAACGGTAAACTGGTTTCGATGGCTCGCACAACAACACCCTGTACACACACACAAGCACAATACATGGTGCACTCTTAAAAAAATCAGAGTTTATTTTAGAAATTAAGTTGAGGTCTTTTTTAATTTCAGAAGTGATATGTATCCCAAATGTAATTTTTTTTAACACAAGACCTCTTTAAATAAAATATTTAAATATTATAAAATTATTAAAATAAGGAGAAGTAGTAGTAGTTATTTTTTCTAAGAGTGTACACATAACTCACAATCCGACAAATGCCAATTGCCCAATGTCTCTCCTCCAAGCTGACCCGTTCGTCGCCCGTCGATGGGCTTTCATGACATATTAGCAAAGGTTTTGACTGCTGCCATTTATGTTATAACTGCAATGGACGCTGATTTCATTTAGGGCCAGGCCAAGCTAATCGCCGGCCTTTCTGCAAGTATTTCCAGTTGTTGCCAACTCCGGCAGCAGCAGCAGTTGCAACATCTATTGCCGTGTGTCACGATCCTGAAGGCGAGGAAATCAAACGAAATAAAAGTCGACTTGGGCACATATGTGAGGGAAACCCAAAAAAAATAAAGGGAAAATATTGGTAGCAGGGAAAATACTCTAAGAGGAACAAGATAATTATTCCTCTACATTTATTTAAATAAAATAAATCAAATGGTTTAATAAAATAAGTTATATGCTTATACATTGCGTAAAAAAATGTGTGTAAAATATTTAGATAATATTACCAACTGTAAGTCCTGTTAATTAATTTAATAAACAATAATTTTTTCAAATGTAATTTAAATTTTTAGATAATTTTACAAACTAGAATATAAATCTTCCTAAATTTTTCCAGTTAATCATACAACATATTCCCCAGATTGTCCACCTTCAATCATAGTTCTCTTAATATTTCCCAAGAAAAACTAATGTGTTAACCTTTTATAGAAAACGATGCCATGTTAAAATGCCCCCATTTAAGGGTATCGGAAAAGCTCAGTCAAATCTGTAGAGGTGCCACGCGGAGTTATGGTTATGTGAACAAGCAACAACAACACCAAGAGGCCATGCAACAACTGCAACTTGCAACTTGGCAACAGCAACAGCAACAAATATCGCATTGAAAATCGCTGCAAATGAGGCAGCGTGAAAAATGCGCGACTGTCGAAATTGTTTCTGGAAAAAAAAAAGAAAAACACAGAAAAAATATCAACCAAGTAGCAACGGCAGCTGCCCAAAAGGGGGTTAGTGGGGGCGAGAGGGTAAACACTTGCAATCGGTTGAGCATTCACATGGGAAAACCACGGGCAGCAGTCAACAGTCAGCAGGTTGCCGAGCCCAGCAGCAGCAGCAGTAATATCTACCGCAACTGCAGCAGCCATATCTACTGCAACTGCAACTGCAATAGCAACAGCAGCAGCCACTGCAGCGACAGCGGCAACATTTTGACAGCTCTTGCTGGAATTGCAACTTTATTTCACTTTTCGACCAGCAACTATTTCCAACAATATTTTCCACCAAATGTCACAGCGGCTAAATGTGACATAAGAGAAGGGCGCAGGGACATTCAATGGTCATAAGGAAGAGCTCAGCTTTTTCAGGGGCTTACATTAATTCAGTTGGGATGAAAAACTGATTTTAAGCCTTTATGTAATCAGAATTACCTTACAGATCATATTATTAAACTGTTAATTGATTTATTTATTTTCTTATTTTATTTTTAAATTATTTTAAGAACCTATTTGAAATAAGGAAACGCTAAATGCTTAGCTTATTTAGAGCTCTACCTAATAAAGAGAAGTTATTTCTTTTAGTAAGGAATAATATGTTCATCCAAGTATATAGACTGAATAATAAGCTAATATTATTTAGTATCAAACAATGTATTTAATTTCAGGGATTACAAATTAACTATACCTTAAGTTGTCTTCGCTTAAAAAGAAAAAATATATATTAAATATATACTCTATAAGTTGTATATTATTTTTACATCGATTTTAAAGCACAATTAAGATACATAAGTAACCGTTTGTTCTTCTTTTAATAGAATAATGTTCAAAATGTAAGTCAATATACATTTCTACCCTCAGACTTATATTTATGAAAAACCTAATTAATAAAGATATCGAAATATCAAAACTTCCTGCTTGTTGCACCTGTCCGTCTATCCAGACCGGCCCCCAATAGAGTTATAACTGAATGAAAATGAATGACCATTAATTTATCTCCCGTTCAAGCCAGTCTTTTCCGCCTCAAGCCTCGCAAAGAGTATGGAATTATTTAAAAATCATTTGCCATTGGCAATATGTTGCATGCGTAGTCCACTTAGACATGAAGCAGGTTGCGGAGAGTGGCTGGACATATTTGTCATGCGTGCCCAAAAAATATTCCCACGTTCATTTTTTTGGCAAAATTTTTTCTTTCCTTTATTTTAGCTTAATTGAATTCATTTTGGCCGAGTGAAAATGTAAAGAGATAAAATGGAATAAAGCAAAATGTGGACTGCAAAAGCTATAGCAAAAGCCAAGTTGGTGAAACCATTTATCATTATTGGCAGAGATCGTTGGCCATATTTAGTCGTATTTATTGGCAAAACAAATTGATTAATTGATCTGGCATTTGCATGTGGCTCTCGTCTTAATGAGAACTTGACGTCTCATTGAGAACTGTTGCCCCCAGTTCCAGATGATCGATGAATGAATGCAAAGGTGCTGGAACGAATGAATGAATGAATGTGCAGTTCATGGTAGGGGATGACCAAAAAAAAAAATATATACAGGAGACCTTGCACAAGAAGAAATATATTAAAATATCATATGTAGTATTTTTGAGAAGAAAATAATGGGGTTTTTCTGAAATCCTTTAGACTTACTGTCTTAATTCCCTCTATGATCAGTTTCTGAGATTTAGCTATATAACCCGTTTTTTTTTAACTCCAAAATTACATTCCCTTTGATTATGTTAACCACTTTTTCTCTACTTATTTTCTCCGAGTGTTGTCTGGAGTGACCCCATCCGAATCGCATGCGTAACGTCTCGACTTGGTAGCCCAGAAATCGATGTCAGGGACAGTTGAAAGCGCACGAACCTCGCCTGCCTGCCTGTCTGTCCTCTCACCTGCACTCGCTCACCTGCGATCTGAACTCTGCGCACTCATTAATCATGGCTTCGAGCTGGAGCGTAGAGAGAGTGCCAAAGGCAGATGGTTGCTGGTGTGTGATCAGGGGAAAAACTCTGTTCAAGTGCGCTCCAAGCGCCAAAAATATAAAAAAGAAATAAAAAATGCTGGCTGCTTGCTTATTTGTTTGTTGGCTATGTTTTTGATTACATAATCCAAACAAATCACGAGAAAGTATAACAAAAATTGATTGAAGTCGCTGATGAGATACTCTAATTGGTGAAGGTTCGACAAGGAAAACAGAAAGGTGTTTAATTATATTTCATATTAAATATTTAATATTATTCTGACATTCTAAGATCTTTTAAAATCATGTGAGGCAGGTGCTCGGTAATAAATGGTATTTATAATTTAATTTATATTGTTCCCAACAGCTTAACAACTTTGTTTTTTGAATTTATACCTTAGAAAATATTTTAGCATATATTATTTTTATATTTATATTTTTATTTTTATGTATGATTGCCCTAAAGCGTATCTTCGACTCCCTTTAGCCCGCCCACAAAGTCCGTTTCCCAAACTGATTCGATCAGCAAATGTAGCCTTCAATTGCGGTTAGGGGAGAGTCTTTCGACATAAAAACCCACCGAGGCTTTCGCCGGAGCCACTCGAGCCTTGTGTTAATGTCTCTAACTGGCCCGGGGGTGTCCGTGGTGCAGTGCAGCCGTTGCGTTGGCTTCCGGACAAGGCCACTTCGGATTTTGTGGGCGCTTTGGGTTTGGCTCTATAAAAGTGAAGCCACGACCAGGCAGAGACATCAGTTCGACGCTTTGGCTCATCTCCATCAGGTCAACATGAAAATCTTCGTCTGTTTGCTGGCTCTGGCAGCTGTGGCCCATGCAGGATTCATTGGAGGCGGCGGCGGCGGCGGTGGTGGCTATGGCGGTGGCTCTCCTCATGGCGGTGGCGGCGACGGAGGCTACAGCTATGGCGGTGGCTCTGATCACGGATCCGATCATCATGGCGGCGGCGGCGGTTCCCCGCCCGTCAAAGTCATCAAAGTGATCCACGAATCCGCTCCAGCTGGAGGAGCAGGAGGCTGGCAATCAGGAGGAGGCGGTGGAGCTGGAGGCTGGCAGTCTGGAGGAGGCGGTGGCTATGGAGGTGGAGGCTATGGCGGTGGAGGCTCCCATGGCAGCGGTGGCGCCCAGGAGATCAAGATCATCAAGATCATCTCGCAGCAGGCATCGGCTGGCGGTCATGGAGGAGGCTATGGTGGCTCATCAGGAGGAGGAGGATATGGTGGAGCTTCCGGCGGCGGCTGGTCCTCGGGTGGCTCATCCGGCGGCGGCTGGTCCGCTGGAGGCGGTGCTGCTGAAGCTCCAACGGCTGTGAAGATCATCAAAATCATCTCGGAGTCGGACTCTGGAGCTGGTGACTCCGGCGGCTGGTCCTCGGGCGGAGCTCCCAGCGGTGGTTGGTCCTCGGGAGGAGCTTCAAGTGGTGGCTGGTCCTCTGGGGGATCCTCAGGCGGTGGCTGGTCCTCCGGAGGCTCCTCAGGTGGCGGCTGGTCCCCTCAGGGCGGTGGCGGCAGCTGGTGATTGTGATAAAACACCCCATTCCCACCCATTCTCATTGACCTCATCTCATGTCCATCCTCTGTTGTGCCCCATTCCACCATATTTTTTGAATAAAAACTTTTCTGTTTGATCATTTATTTTCCCAAAAAAAGAGAAGTGTTTAATTTGCCAAACTCTACCGAGAAAAAGGAGCAGCAACCCAAGAAATCCTTTTACAACTTTTCAATTTAAAACAGAAAACTCTGGAAGGAAAATACATAGAAAAATACCCAACCATTCTCTCTCCTTTTCCCTGCTTTCCCTCTAAGAAGCACACTTAAGCGTTAAGTAATAAAATGCAAGCAAAGCTGGGCAAAAAAGAGTGGAAAAAAAGGAGCAGCCAAGCAGGGACTGGGAGGTGGGAAGAAAAAAAAGGAAAACTGTCGGAAAATATGTAAAATATCACTTTTGACTAGCCGGGAAAAGTCTAGCCACCCCCAAGGAGCCCGTTTTCGCGCAGCGGGCGGTGGCGAAAGTGGGCGTGTACAGAGGGTTGGGTCGGGATTCATTGGGTTGCATGTATAAAAATATATTTTCCATATAAATCTAACAAAGGACGTGTTCGGGTTACTTGATTAGGGCCAGCCAGGGAGTGGGCAGAACATTTCCTTCGCTTCGCTTTTCTTTTCTTTATTTTTCTATTTTTTGTTGGGTGGCAGCCTGGACTGGAGTGCCTTGGAAAAGGATAAAGGACAGGCTGGGTATATTTTCGGTTTCCTTGAACATTTACACAATGAATACACAAAGAAAGAACTTTATACACACACCAATAAAGAAAAGTGAGCAATTTGTTGCTTTCGGGGGGGAGGAGCAGATATGATAGGTTTGATTTTCTGTATTGATTTATTTCTCCGCCGCCACTGCCTTTTCGGTTAACACAAAAGGGAAGTAGGTGTATATATATTTATTTTGTTTTCCTTGGGCATTTTCCATTGCGGGAATTGCGCAATTTTTCGGCTGAGAAGAATTATAAAAACAATCATTAAACATATTTATTCTCTCCCACTCAATAGCCATCAACTTGTTGCCGCTCATTGTAAACAAACATTTGGCGGAACATTCCAAGCGGGCGCACACACACACATTACTTAATATTCATTCTTAGATCCGAAAATCGAATCGAAATCTCTAAACAAATACTGAAACGAAATAATTTTTATGAGTTAAATGGAAAAATGATTTTCCATTGAATTGCAAACAGTTTTAGGGGGCCTCGTGTGGGGATTTGTTATTGTAAAGTCACTGAGGGTATTTTCACTATGAGAAGAAGCTTGGAAAACTTATATTTATTTATGGAAAATATTTTATTAAATAGTTGTAAATATTTCTGATATTTTATATTTAATTATAGCACACATATGAGGAGTAACTCACCTCTTTTGGAATAGTTTTCTTAAAAAATAAGGGAGTAAGTAATTTATTTTACATTTTATCATAAAACGCCATCTTTCTTGGTAATTATTTACTTATTTATATGTTTACAGAACTTGAAATAAATTCAATATAAGAGTATTCCGCACTTTTGTTCTTTCTCGTTCCTTATTCCGTTGATTATATTTGTCTGGTGCTTCTTTCATAAAAATTTGTTATTATTTTAATTTTACTTATTGACTGATTGCGCTGGCATTGTTGTTGCCGAACTTCAGCACGTGCAGCGGACCAAAAAAGTGGAAAATTGCGTGTTTGCCAAAGAACAACAATAAGCGGCAGGAAAATCGGCGTTGTGTCGTGGGTGGAACGTCTGTCCCCTGTGTCAGCTGTCGTCCCTCTCTCTGGGCAGAGTCAACTGTCTTCCGCCTGGCGTCTGTGTTGACTGAATCGCTTTTCAAGTGTGTTTACTGTGGGCGCGTGTGCATCGGCGGAATCAGAATCAGGAGCAGAAGCATCAACAAACAAATGCAGAAAACACAATCAATGAGGCAAAAGCAAACAGTTTAAGCGCCCCTCGGAAGTCGTTATTAAGAACTTCACCCGCTCCATTTGCCGGATTCTGGTTGAATTCCTCAAACCAAAAGTAATTTCGATTTGTCTGGCTGATATACGACTATATTTGATATAAAAGGGATGAAGCCTCAGCGTTTCCCATTGATTGAGTTCATAAAAAAGTTCCTGCTTGACGGAGGTTGACAGATCAACGGCTGCTAACAAAAATAAACCTCTATTTATTCATCTAACAAATACAAAAGCAATGATTAACTTTTACGATAAAATAGCTGGGCTGGAGTTATGAAATTTAATTGGGTTTTTCTGGTATTGTAATTCATGGAGTTAACAGTTTTTGAAGGCGGAGTTGGTTCTGTATCTTGGGTATATTAAGCATAACTTCATTTAAGCTAAGAACCATAAGTTTTGTATTCAAAAAATAAATTAAATATTTAGTTTTACTACCAATATGCCTTTTATAAGTTCTCTAATATGTCTAAAAAAATCTTACTCTCAAGAAATACTTTTATTATTCCTTTTAAACTTAATTTTATGCCTAAAAGGTGGTTGAAACTACTCGAAAGTTGGTTGAAACCCCTCGAAAGTTTATAGGAAATCCCCCTTACCCTGAGCGTTATAATAACATCTAGCAAATTGACCATCCATCACTTCCCCATTTCAATTGCCGTGATTTGTTATTGTCTACTTGGTTAGTTGAGCTTGGAAATTGGTTTGATTTACTCAACTGATGGAGGTTTGTCCCCCTGTCCGTTCGGCTTACTGTCCTGCCAAAGGAGTCTGTCTGGGCCAGGACACTATATCTGTATGCCCCACTATATAGCCCCAGCCCTTGGCTACTGATTTTCGTCTGGTCGACGACACCGTCACCATTACCATCACCGGATCGTCGCCGAACTCTCGGGTCTTCCAGACGTGCGCGCCGCCGTTGTCGCCATTAACTGTCCCACCGCCGCCGCTGATGGCGACGCCTCCACTGACAGAGTCAGTGCCACTGCCACCCATCAGCAACCATTGCTGCCTGCCATCACCATCGCCATTGCCATCACAAGTTGTCGTCTCATCGATTTCCCCCCGACACCCGTCCTGGCTCTCAGCAACCCATTTCGCTGTCGCCTTTGTTGGCTGCCAAAACACAGAAACAGAAAAGGCAACGAAATCGTTATATAGCAGCTACGTCCCAGAGAGAAAAAGTTTTAGCTAAAAAAAAAGAAGAAAAAAGAAATATAAAGAACACGAAAAGTGCATGGCAGTACAAAGGCAAACAAACAAATATTATTACTAATTCATTCTCGTATATTTTCCGTTGCACCCTTTTGTTTCCGAACAAAATCTACTTATTTTTTTCGAGCTTCTTTTAATTCCATTTCGCAGGCAGAGTGCCTCTTGGCTTGCACTTTTTTAGGGTATTTTTTTTTTGAATTCCTAAGAGAGCTGGGAAATTGGGTTTGGATTAAGGGAGTAGTTAGTAAAAGGTTGTAGTTTTTGTATTAATTTTATATATTTAAGATACAAGAAAATAATACTTAAAAGTGATATATTCATAGCAACATCCCACCTACTTACGTAGGATTGCCTCCTACAGCTTTCTTGTGCTTTTGACTTATTTCTCTGATAACCAAGAATATTAAATTAAATTATATAAAATATTTCCACCATGGCAGGGTATCCTTTAGCCATTTCACCTGACTCTGGGTTCGTTTATCGTTAAATGTTTTCAGGTGCGCACTTAGTGATTTCTGCTGCGTGCCGCGTCTGTTCCGTTCGCCCCCCACGCCAACCCCGAAGTACTCATCAGTGTCTGGGCCAGTCATAAGTAATTTATCAAGATACAAAATTGCAGTTGCCCGGCGACAAGCGTCGCCGTCTGTCAATGCCAATCAGTGGCGGGGCGGCGTGAAGTGTGAGTGAATGTGATTGTGATTGTGAATGTGAATGCGAACGTGAATGAGTGCCCGGCGTGAATGATATCCGAGGCATTTGTCAGGTGGCCGCGCACTCAAGTGATGCCAAATGTCAGTCAACAATTCGGGTTTTGGGTGGTGCAGGAATGACCAAGGCAGCAGGCAGAAGGATGGCCCATAATTGGCCGACTGCGATTGCTATCTATTTCATTCGATATCTCGGGCAGATGGACAGGGAAGAATCGGGTTCGGTGTCAATTTAATCGAAGTCAAGGGGAAATGATTGAGGGGAAGGTGTGTCTTATGGACATCCTGTGATTTATTGGCTCTACCTGCAATGTAATATCATTGGAAAAAGTTGAGGGTGACACACTTTTGTCGAGTATTCCAGATTATCCCTTAGGAAATTAGGTTTGAATTTGGTTTTTAGATTAGCTGAAGGGTAAAGAGTTCGCCACTTAATGTATATTATAAAATATATAAAATTAAATGCTTAGAATATTTATCCTTATTTTAAAAGATTTATTTATTTATTAGAAATTTCCCTAGATTCATATTATAATTCCATTAATTAGCAATTAAATAGCACTTCCATATCAGATTGCTCTTGCTCTATCTATTATCTTCATGACATTCCCAGCTAGTCACACCTTCCAAAAGTGTGAACAAGTAATTTGAGGACACTGAAAATTCTCCACATTCATCTTATGGTAATTCACAGAATTCAAGCTGTGCCAGGTGGCATCCTTTTCTCTGTGTCCTTTCCCCACTCAATTACAATGCAAACTATCAGCAATAAAAGCAAATTTCCATCACCCAAAGGAAGGATTTTCCACAGACGCATTTTCCCCACACTGACACATATGTGTGTGTGTCAGAGAATTGTAATAATTTTTGTGTGCTTTATTTTGTATGTGGGTCATGTCCTTATGAAATATTCAAATGTCCTGAATTACGTATTTATGCCATTTCCACTCTTTTATTGTTCGGCCTTCCATTCCCCCAAACAAATCCTTTGCCAACAGCACACACACAACAGACAAAAAAAACACGAAAATCCAATTGTAAATGCGTAAATGTGAGTGTGTGTGAGTTCGATGGGGGGTATTTGTGTTTCAATTCCGTTATTGAAAATTGACCAAATATGTGTGTGAAAGCAGAAGAAGGACATGCAAAGTGATTCCCCTGTTTTATTTTATTTTACTTTCTTTTTTTGGGCGGCAAAATGGGAGCGAAATGGAGGGCAATCGAGGGAACAGGAAAATGGAAATGGACTCGGATGAAGGCAACAAAGCGACAATGACGGCAACAAAAGCAGAGGCAATAAAACACACACGAGGGCATAAAAACAAATAAATTGGTAACATTTTCACAACTCACTCACAGTCACACACACGCACACGGACATTGGTAAATCCGCAACGGAAGTTGTGCTTTTAAATCGATTTTGATTGATTTTTCTCACTGCCGGGAAATGCCTTTAGGGCACACAGCACACACACACACACTCACCGGGGTTTTCCCCTGGCCTTTCTTCACCCTCTCCCCGTGTTTGTCAATGGCTGCAAAAATAAAATCAAATTGTAAATAATCGAGTCGCAATCGTCGCCTGTTTGTATCAAAATATAAACGTATATATGATGCATATATTTTTGCTTTTACCCTTTGGCGATGCTTTCCACTTAAGAGAAAAATAACAAAAAAAACATGTAAGGTGATGTATGATAGCAACAGGGTGATGCCCATTAATATCTTTATTTTGTACAAAATGTATCGTATTTTAAATTGTTTAAAAATATATTAGATCATATTATTTATTACTATGATTCTTAAGAAATTCAATAAGATTTGTATGTGAAAAAAAAATGAAATCTCAATCCTATTTAAATAATTAACTAAAATCCCCTTAGGAACTATAGAGAAAGATCGAAGATAATTAAATATTCATAAGTCAGTCTGATTCAGTTAACGAATTTAAATATCAATCCCCACAAACCTTTCATACCTCCTTTCGTGAGTCAAGCAAAAAATTCCTTCCACTTTATATTTCCACTAAAACTATTTGATTTAACCCTTTTAGGCATAAAGCGCATAAAGTCTCGCTCTACCAGGAGTGCATTCCAGCAAAACCTTTGGCTCTGCTTAACTTTATTTATTTATTTATGTTTTTATATTTATTGAATGTGCATCGCTTTATTCCAATATCATAAAAAAACTTTACACCACCAACTGTGGAGGAGAAAATAACCCAACTAAAAGCCCGCACTTACATTTTTAATACAAAATCAATAAATATAAAAATATATAAGTGAATGGAAAAAATCATAAATGAATTTGTGTGTGTGTGAGTGCACACAAGAGCATAAACTACATATTTCTGTGTAGGGTTGAGCAAAAGAATTTTTTACGATGCTGCGGACACATAAAAAGCGCATAAAGTGGCCTTAACATGGCATAAAAAACGCACTCGCAAGTGCCAAACACAGCCCTCTGGGGTAGAAAAAGCAGGCGGCGTTGGGCTAACCAGGAGAAGAAGAAGGAGCTTCACTAGATCCATCCATGACCCCAGCTAGCTGGAGACCATATGTCCGGGGAATACCCACGAAGAGGGGAGCACACAGGAGCATATGTCCCGCAGAATAAGCGAAGGAATTCAACAAGAAATCGCTAAGGATAATGGGCGGGAAATAAAACAACTTTTTAGGAAGTTTAATAGATGTGGAAAAACCCTCCTGGGATCAATAAATCGCTTGCGTAATTAAGGCTCCATTTAATTTCTTGATTTTACCTGATCTGACTTTATAAGTGAGTTTTTTGAACTCAGCTATAAAAGTCTTTGAATTCTACATAAATAATTGTAGGGCTAAAGGCAATTTAAAAAAGTTTTAACTCTAATGTGATCAATAAATAGTTACTTAATTAGGGTCAGCTTATAAATAGAACCTAACCTGACTTGATTTCCTAATTATGGAATTAGTTAGAGAAATTCTAACCTTTAAACTCGGGCTTAAGGATATTTTTAAATAAAATCAACGAAGCTGTGGGGTGTCTCAATCTTCAAGTAATTTTTATTCTTCCGTTCAGTTAACATAACTTTCCAAGAAAGTAACCCCCCAATTATTTTCTAATTCCGTCCACTCAACATAAATGTTCCAAGGGTAACAAGGTGGTCATCCTCATTACTTTTCCCTTCATCCCACTGAATAAAGTTAGGAACGTTTTTCATTATTAATTAAGTCATTTCCTTTTGAATTGCTTGATAAAGTTTTCACTTCCTTTCATTGTTTGGCAGTTTATAAGGATAAGAAGTCCCAGACCAATCCGTGTTCTGGAGAAACTTTTTGGGTTCCAAATTACCATTTCCACCGGCACTAATAGTTCGAATATTTAACCCCTTTGTGTGCTGAGCCTGCCTCAGGACAGCCCCAGAGGCGTCTCCCTCCTCCCTTGCCCGCTCCCTCGGATACGAGCATAAGTCAGGGACTCAAAGCACTCAATAAGCACACGTACACTCGAATTTACATATCTACATCAGACATCATCAGGTCGTAATTAAAATATCACGCCCAGGCAAACAAAGCGAAATCGTCATAGAGGTGAGGCGATGGCGGCGTCGGAGACTTATTAGAGGATTTCGCAGCCGCCAGTCAAACAAATAATCTTTAAAACCGATTTTTGTTTTTAATAAAAAGGTCTTACAAATATTTTAAGCCGCTCATCATTGCCCTCGGCCGAGCAACCTTTTGCCGAGCACGTTCCCAACCCATTTCCCTACCCATCCCAACTTGCCACTCAACCCCGTCCACCGTCTTGTGCATTAAATCAAAGAAGCGTAGCCAGCACGTGTCTGAAATATGCATTAACACACCACCATCACCATCGCAATCGGAGTGGGAATCGGCGGCGGCGGCAGAGAGAGAGTAGAATCATCATCATCCCATAAAGAACCCATGCCAGGAACAGATCAGAGCGAGGTTTCAGCCTCTCCGAGGGTTCGAGGCGCAGCCACCGGGAATGATTTCATTTTTAATATTAATTGCAGCAATCGAGTGACCATGACAACACGACTACCACTGTTCCAGCAACCCTCAAGGATCAGGGACCAGGAAACTGCGCACCCAGAAATAAAACAGAAACAGCCGGGTCAGAGTTGGAGTGGAGCTGGAGCTGGGGAAGCGTCTTCCTTCAACCACCCGTGACAAGTCGCTGCTGGCGGATGTGGCAATTGAATTTGGAACTCGCACTGCCGACTCTCTGGCAACTGTCCGTTAAATAAAACCCCAGACAATATTTGTTTGTCGATTAAGGGCGGTCCGTGCCGCCGCCACTCAGACTCCGGGACTTCCAGGACACCCAGACTGGACCTGACAGTTAAATGAACCACTGAGGCTGGTTCGATTTGTGATTGCCGGCAGATTAATGGAGTTTGTAATGGAATCTGAAAAGGCTCTGCTGGGGATACGGAAGCACATAAAAAAGTCGCTCTCAATTTAGTATTATTGTGCTTTTATTCTGAATTTTTTTCGCTTTTGATCTATTCGGACATTGTAAATAACCCAAAGGTAACCCCAATAAATAGAAAAATCAAATTGATAATAAATAAAGGGATTTGAGATTTAAATTTGTAGAAAATAATAATATTTGAATTTATTAATTAACTTAATTCTTCCCTGAATTCTTTGTAATTATAAATTAAATCTCTTTCCACACCTAACAGCATTAAATAAATGTATAAAAGTCTGCTGTTTGCCTGGTATTTTGTATTGGTAAAAGCTAAGTTTTTGCCTTCTTTGCTCTCGAAGGGTTGGTCCACCCCCAAAGGACTTTATCCGCTAAACGATTTGCTTGGGATCCTCTTTGTGCCGAGGTGCTCGGCACGGCCACTTGCTCTCAAGCACATCCCGCGAACCCACCGCCTCACCCAGTCCCAGTCCAGCTCCAACCCCTTTATCGCAGACTCAATCCCCAACCCCTGGGCTCAGGACACAAATAAACGATAAAAGCACAGTCGTTTGCCAACAACAGTAACAATCAGTAGCGAGAGAATGCCACCCACTCGGGCCTTATAGCTCAGCACCCTGTTCCTTACACTTTGAAATAAAGTACTACCCAAAACTAATCTTAAGAGGAATCATATTTTTTAAATCCTTTTGCAAAATAAAGCATACAAAATTCAATATAAAAACTCTTTTGCTGTTTTTCCAGTGCACCTTTCAACTAAACCCAAAGCGAGTCCGTACCCAAACCCAACCAAAACCCATTTTCACCACCCACAATCGTCCGTCGCTGCGTCTCACTCGCTGTTGCCTCGTCGCACTCGCCCGACATCTGTTCGTTGTTCAGTTGGTTGTTCAGTTCGTTGTTTGGTCCGTTGTTCGGTTCGTTCGCTCGTTGGTTGCGTTCGACAAACGCGGGAGTTGACCGGGCGCCCAGCTTTTCCAGCAGGCGAATCGAGTGGGAAAATCCTCCTGATAGAAAATGCGCTTAACACCGCACAGAGAGAGAGAGCAAGGAACGGAGAGAGGGAAAAGCAGGACAAGCAAAAGCGAGTAAGCGAGAGCAAGAGCAAGAGCGGGACAGAAAACGAGAGCTAAAGTTGAAAGTTAAATTGAATTGAGGTGGGCCAAGTGTGGCCTGGAGGGTTGAAGGCCCCTGGGGTCCCTTCGGGTGGTTTGTAACCGGAGAAAGGTGCCCCCAAGAGGTGAGAGGGATGGATGACGATGGTGAATGGTGATGGCGATGGCGATGGCGATGGCGCAGGGGATGGCCCGGGGTGGAGTGAATGAATTTGTTGGGCCATCAAAATGACTTTCAGCATGTGGAAGCCGCTGCTTAGCATGTTTCCTGACAGCCACGTGCGGATAGAGCGAACGAGAGAGCGAAGGCCCCTTCGGATAGAGACGGGTATACGATGATAGAGAAAGATGGCTAGATACTTGTCCTTCGTCGTCTCGCTTGCTGTGAGGCACTGTGAAAATGAGGCGCAAATTTTGTGGCCGAGCAAACAGAGCACGAATAAAAGGCCGAAAAAGGTTCAACAAATGGTTGGCAACCAAAAACCGAAACCCCCGAAAAATACACAGCTGAACCGTATACTATTTGGTAATGATATGAGGGCAAATAGTGGTTTGGTGAAGTGGTTCACATTATAGGGAAATTTAAGAGCAGGATCCTTGGATGCAATGAGGGTATGGGAAGATTTTAAGTAATTAGTTGGGGTTATATTATTATCTGGGAATTGAAGATTAAAAACTTATTTAAGATGTTTTTATAAATAGGATTATTCTAATTTAAAATAATTTCAAAGTGCATTTTATGGAGCAAAAACTAATTAATTTATCTAACCTACAAATAATGCTCCTCAGATTCCCCTATAATTCCCAAGTACCAGGTCATCGCAATTCTTTTCCTCTCTTTACTTATTTATGTTGTCATTAGGACTTTTAACATTACTTATCCAACTTTTCCACTTAATTTGAACGTATATCTATCTGTTAGGGCTCTGTTAACTTATTTTTCCCCTGGGCTTCTGTAATTTCTTGGTGGTTTGTGGAGTTAAACGGGTATCGGGTATCTCCTAGTCCAGCTCTTTCGACTGGGCGCCCAGAAGTGAACCGAAAGCAACCCCCATAACACTCAGGACAAACACACTCTCTCTCAAACACACACACACACACATTTTCACCCCCCTCTTTGAGAGCTCTATCTCCCTCGCTCACACTCTGAGATGCTTGAAAATTATGTCAACGAGTTCTGTTGATTTTCCCCATTTCGTTTGGCTTTTATTTCTGCCTTCCGCCTCTGGCCCCGTTCCCTCCCCCTGCCTTTCCTCCTCTCTCTTTGTTCGGCATTTCCCATTTTCACTCAGCTGTAGCCTGGCGCTGGTTAATTACATTTTACAAAATTTGCTGTCAAGTAGTTAAGTTGGGTTAAGTCGAGCAAGCGCCGGCAGAGCGGCCGACGCGCGCGTTTTTCAGCCTTCCCTGCTTTGTTGGTAATTTAATATTCGATTTTTCGTAATTTTTATGCGCTGACCTTTTTGCATTTGCGGAATTTTCCTTTTTAATTATTTATTTGCGGTTGTGGGGGTTTCATTCCCTTTTTTTTTGGGGAGGCGTGTCATCCGCTTTCCCCTCTGTGTTCGCCATCCGCAGATTAAAAGGAAAATCGTTTTGTATTTAATTATGCAGTCAGGTGATGGTAATTGGGGATTGTAATTCGGAATGTTCTCTGTCTGAATGTGGGCAGCGATGTTTGCATAATGTTTACACATTCCACGAATGGTTGTTGGCTGGGCGGTTCTGTTGACCATTTCATAGAGTGGCCCTTGAATGTGTACATATATGTATACCTTTTATACTATATACACTGTCCGGTACATAAGTAAATCTCACATTTTGGTTAACTTTCCGTGTGTTTGGCGAGTGGAGAATTCAGCAAAAATATTTTTAAAAGCTCAAGTCAAAGCGCAGCCAAACACACAGACGGAGGAAAAAATTGCATGCCGCCGCCCAGGGACAGGGACAAAGTGAGATGCAAAGGATACGGCAGGAGCAGCAAATAGTGAGAGGAGATGGTACCGAAGAAGGACACGAAATAGGTATTCAAAAGAGCTCAGGAGAAGAGGGATATTTGAATGCTCTTGCTATATATTTTGTGTATTTGAGAGATATAGAAATATGTTTTAATTATTAAAAATTAAAAGATTAATCTAATGTTAATAAGAAAAATTCTATGAAAATATTGAGCAGAAAGGTTAAGAGGATTTAAAGATAAAAATAAATTAATTTAAATTAAATTAAGAAATATTAAAAAGATATAATTGAAATAATTATTTTAGATTTTTAAATTATACATTTTTAAATTAATTGCTTTGTTTTTATAAACTTTAACTTACATTCTCTAAAATTTAGAAGATAAAAAAAATATAGCCATAATACTCAAATCATAAACAAACGGATTATCCGTTTTATGTCCGGATTTTCCAAGATCCTTCCTTACGTTAGGGTAAAAAGAGCTTCTCTGGCCAACGCAAAAGACAACCAGGCACAAAAAAAAGGAAAATTGTGGCGCAAAATGTTACGCTTGCATTGAAATGGAGGGGAAAATGTATGGCAGGGTATGGGGGATCGGGAAAACTGAGGATTGGGTTTTTCCACAGGCAAGGAGGAGACAAGAGGAGAGGCAAACGGCAAGAGAGAGCGAACATGTTGGCTCCTACAATGACAGCAGCCTGCAACAGCCGGCGAAGGACGAAGGACGTTGGCTGGGTGCTGCAAAAGGGGGCCGAACGGGGTGAAACGATGGCAAAGGCATTAAGCTTCGCCCACCCACACACAAACAACAAACGATGGGGGACATTATAGTCAGAAGGCGAAGGATGCGTTTTCCATGAAAAATTCACACACACAGCCACGAACAGCGACATACTTTCACACAGAGCTGCGAGGAAAGCGAAGAAGTAGACGGAAAATAAGGAAAACTTGGCGCGACTTTCGACTACGTGAAGCTGTGTGAGCTCCAGAACCGAAGAAAAACTCACTCACACACATCCTAAGAGACATATATCCCCGCACCCGAGCTCAAACCCATGCACTGAGGAAAAATTGTAAATAAAAGCCATTTATAAGGTATTAAATTCAGAAATGAATTCATAAATGCCATGAAAAGTGTATCCTTTACAGAAGTAAATTATTTCTCATTAATTTCTCTAATTTATTCTGTTGCATAATTTCTTCTATTGACTTTTTTCCACTATTTTATTTGCTTTTAAATATCACTTTACTCATTAGACAGTTAAAATACCTAAAATATTTTAATTCAATATCAATTTAAGTGAGAAATTCTCTTAAATAAAATTAGTTGTTCCCTAAAAATCTTCTTTTCTCAGTGCACCCACACAAGAGGAGAGGAAAAATGGCAACATAACTGTAGTGAAAATGTCAAGAGAGAAAAGATATTAAAACGTATTTGACTTCTGTGAGTTTTGGATGAAACGGGCGCTTGTTGGCCGGAGGAGGAGCAAGGAGCGGCGGTGGCAGGATGTGCGCCAGTGTGGCACAATGAAAAATATATAAAGAAGCCGCCACTCACACAAACACATCCGCACTCACACACACGCAGAGCAAGCTTATGACAAAAATAATAAAAATGGCTCAAGAAAAGAAAATGGCAAAAACGAACTGAAATAAAAAAAAACTCAGCAAAAAGCATGAAAAAAGCGAAAAAAAGAATATTAGAAAAAGCGAGAGAGAGAAAATACAAGTATAAAAATGAATTTTAGATGACAGGCAAAGCAGCTTGCTGTGGGGGAACCTTGTGGAACTCGGGAGAAGGGGAAGGTTTATCTTTGCAGTTAAGCAGACAAGTAAATGTTGTCCTTGTTGTTGCTCTCCCACACAGCCAAGAGGAGGCGTGGCATTTGCAAGGAAGCAGTAGCAGCAGGAGCAAAAAAAGTAAAAAAAAGAAACCAAACCGAAGAGGAAAAATTGTGGAAAAGTTTTATGGGCAACAGCAGCAAAAATTGCAATATACCCAAGGCGTGGGCTGAGCTGGGGGTTTTAATGGGAGGGAATAGCCAAAAGTGGCCAGGGCTGGGGCCCCATCGGGTGGGTGGCTGCCGTTGATGGCCGTGGAAAAGAGGATGCGGCAGTGACAAGGATAAAACGTCAGGATGGGGAGCCGAGATGAAGAGCTGCAAAAAATGGAAAATGGATGGGAAACCAATTTAAAGAGGAAGCCGCTTTGTAACAAAAATATAAGCAAATACCATAAGGATATAGTTAAGTAATAGAAAACAATATAAACCAAGGATAAAAAATATTAATAAGCTTTTAAAGTTAACTTAAGTTTAAATAAATATATTTTAATAGTAAAAACATACAAATTACGATTAATATTAGTTCTCAATTCCCTGCTCGCCCAAAAGTGGGGGCTTATTTGCTATAATATTTCATTTGACGATTTCCCAAGACAAAAACTGTCAGCATATGTTCCAAAAGGATTTGCAGGATACCCACAAATACCCCAGAGACCTGCCGAGCCCCCCAAAAAGCCCCAAAACGTAACCAGGGACCACCACCGAGTGAGAGACAAGGCATAAAAAATAAATGAATAACATAAAATAAATCATACGCCCCATCGGCCACCCAGTAAAAAGTGAGCCAATACCGTAACCATTACCCTCTCCTTCCCTAGCCACAATTTGATGCCATCCTCTGCCCCGGCCTCCTTTCATGGCGCTAATAAATGCTTATCGAAGACGCATAAAGCGAGTAAATTCGCAGCCATTAAACGAGCATAAAACTCGATGCCAGGCCCCGAAACGAAAATTGCGGGGCCGACAAATCAAAGTACAAGCCTCGGAGTCCTTTTCCTTATTCCTTATTTTTTTTCCCCCTATTTCCTTGCCATGAAATAAAACCAGGCAACAATGAAACCCAAAGCGGCTCCCAAGCGATTTCGATGCGGGCATTCGTCGGTCGGACCAAGGAATCAGCCACCGCCACCGCCACCCACAAACACGAACCCAAAGGCCCAACCCCAGGCCCCAAGCGTACCTTCCCTCATCCTCCGTCAGGCCCTCCTCGACACTCGCTATATAACCATCTTACCCAACGTTGACAGCATACAAAGTAACTTAAATCGAAACAATAAAGCGGCAACTTTGTTCCGAGCAAAAAAATGCAAAAGAAAGCTAAAAGAATCCTGGAAAAAAAACGTAGGAGAAAGCTGAAAAGGGAACAAGCAGAAGTGTCGGAATATTTAATGAAAACGAAGAAGGTAATGCTCTTTTTTCTCTGGGAAATTTATTAAGGAAATATTTCGAAATTAATAACATAAATATATAGTCAATAAGTCACTTGATTTTAAGTACAAATAAGTTTTATTTTTAAGATTAAAACTGTCTTTTATTCTTCTATATTTATTTACCCATCAAATATAGTTAAAAAAATTCATAATCCAAGCAAAATTGATCCCAAATTATATTCAAGAGTATTCAAAGCCACATAACAGACCACTATTTAAACATCCGATCGAAATTCCCATACCAAGCTTGGGTATTATTACAAAAAATGTAAGAAAAGTCGTGAAGGAAAGTTCCCAAAGAAATTGAGCTGGAGCATGGGGGAAACGTGGAGTGGAGGAGCGAAAAAAAAAAAGAAATGTAGAAAAGCGCAAATAAATGAATGAATAAAAGCGCCGAGGATACCGAGCAGGCAGACGACACGAAGAGTGCAGAGCAGAGGGAGAGCCAAAGGAACAGAGTTCCACAAAGAAATTACAAAATGTATGCAACAAAAAATATTACAAAAAACGCTGGAACAGAGAGAAGTTTGGGAAATGGAGAAGGAGACGGGGCCTGTGAAGGTGCAGCAACGCTGAAAAAATATTAATAAATCCCCGCTACTGTGGCACACGGATACTCACTGTTTTCCTCTCCCATTTTCCCTGTCTGCGAGTCTCCTATTTTTTTCCAGCGAAACACGCGGCGTATGAGCAATATATAGAGAGAGAGAGAAAGTGCAGTCTGCAAGGAATAAAGACGTGCAAGCGTAGTAACCAAGGGAGTGCAAAGCTTGTTTTAACTAATTGTAAATTTACTGTGGACTAAGATTAATTATATATTTTGCAAAAAAGCATCAAATTCGCACATATTTTTGGGGGTTCGAGAATTTGTTTAAAAATAAAAAAACTCTTTATAATAATAATTAGTGATGTAGTTATTATTTCTCTTAAACAAAATTAATCTTCAACTCCTATTTGGCATAAAAAATAGTAATCAAAGCTTACTTTTTATACTTTCTCTAAGATAACTTTGTATAATATATCTTGAATTATATTTCTAACTTATTTTGCTTCAATAAAATAGAACCTTTTAGTAATTAACCCATTTTTAACATAGTATTCAATGCCTTGCTCCTTTGACTGTTTAAAGTATTTGTTAACCTCGAGTACAGATAAATTGTGGTTACTCTCTCCAGTCCTTTGTAGTTTTACAATCAATTTATTGAGATGTTTATCCCCCAATTGCTCTCAACTAATCATCCGCTTGTCCGCACTTTCGCACGCCGCCCACATACCGCAAATAAGGCCCCCAACCCTCCTCCCCACCCCCTTGGCCACGCCTTCTGCTTAACCCACAACGACCAAAGGGTCGCAACCGGCAACCGCAGCTTCCCGGTACGGAGTTGCCACTCGAGCGACCACTAATCATAACGATAACACCTAATCAACCGCAACTCGGCGGGCCATCCAGCGGTGCTCGTAGTCCCGGAATCCGGAATCCCATTTGAAATCCGTAACCGAATCCAGGAGTAGCCGCCGCCGCCACTCACTCACCGAATCGAAAACCGAAAAAGGTTTCGGGCTAAATTAAATGAAACGTTGATAAGGCGCAAAAGGGCGCACTAAACGATTAAATCGAATGAGCGAGCAAATGAGAGAGCGGCCACCCACTGGAGGGGGTTGACTTTTCCGCCCGCCCGAAAAGCGCACAACTACAGCTGACAACTGACCCGTGGACTTGACGGAGGGCGGACGTGCCCGACTGACTTTCGGCACAAGTGCGCAGCGATGGCGAAAAGTGAATTTTCCGCTCGGCGCTTGCTTTTCTGCCGTTTTGGCGGCGGTTCAGTGGGTGAGGCGGTGGTAAATTGCCAGCTGAATAATTTCCAGAGCCGACTGCAGGCGGCGGTGGCGATGGGAGAGAAAGCACGCAAGGCGAGCGGTGCATGGCGGGGAAAGGTTTTCCAGAATATAAAAGTGCCCTCTAAGTATTTTGATGTGACCCAAATTCTGGAACTTTTAATTAAGAAACTGGGTTTTAAATAAATAAATTAAATATAATTAAATAAATATAGGTATCGAATATATTTTGAACTATAAAATAAATATAATTTCCTGAAATATAACAAATTTTCCAACTTAAAAAGAAGTTAAATAAGAACTTCAACTAAATAAAAGTCATTGCTAACTATAATGTATTTTATTTATATTTCAATGCTAATTTCCTTAGGGAATTACATTAGTAATTAAAAAGTTTTAATCAAAAACTTGCTAAAATATATATTTTAACAAATATATTGCAAACTATTAAGTAGAAAAAATATAATTTCCTGAAATATCACATGTTGTCCAACTTGAAAATGAGTTAAAAAATAATTAAAAAAAATAAAGTCTTAGCTAACTTAAATGTATTTATTTTATATTTGCTTACCAATTTCCTTGCGTAATTAAATCTAAAAAACTATAATTTAAATTCGAGCATACCCTTCTCCGTTCCCATATTACCTGGCATCCATAAAACCATCGAACTGGGCGCCCTCACAGTTGGGTGGTGTTCGTTCGGGTTCGTCGCAGTTCGGTACTCCTCGGTCTTTATCTCGCCGGGTGCCTCGGTTCGATTGTTCGACTTGGTTCGCACGGACACAATGCCACTTGCTACATAAGCATATACACAGGCTATACATATATAGGTATTCAGGGTTTCACGTGCCATTGCGCATGTGGGAATGCCATGGGAGTGCAGCCGGACTCGAACTGGGATCCGGCGGCTGCTGCGGCTTCTGCGCGCCTGTTCCATCGGCAGCGTGTTGCGTTCGTGTGTGACGTTCTGTGCGACTTCGGACCGGCTTGAGCCGGGTTCTGGAGGGGAACTCGGTCCGAGACCGATACACCGAGTCCTGGAGTAGGAGCAGGAGCAGGAGCATCCTGGCCCTCCTGTCTGTGCTCGGTGTGCTGGTAATTGCAGGACCCCAGCCTTGTTGTGCACACATTTGCTTAACTGGACTTGATTAGGTTTTCGAGGTTAGATACATTACGAATTATTCAGCGCACAGCGGGGAGGCGAGACAGGGCCACCCAGAAATCCCCACTTCGAGTCCCGGCCAGTGGGAACGGGATCTCAGTCTCAGCCGATCCAACCCCACTTGTTTGGGCTGCGAGCGAGAATGTTCGTTCGTGGTTCGCCCTGTGTGTGCGCGTTCATTGAATTATTTCAACCATGCCGAGCATTTATTTGCACTGAACCAAAAATGTGGGTCAAATGGGAGTCTATAAGGGATTTAAAAAAATTATAATTTATATTCTAGAATGTTGAAATGGGTTTTACAGCCTTTAGTTTTGATGTTGTAAGTAAGTTCTTAACAGGAGAAATTATATTTGAAGGGCTGGGTTGATTTATAAATGGATTTTTTTATATAGAGTGATGGTAAATACTATTGCTATTAAAATATTTATGAAAAATATTTGTTATAAAGGAATGAACTATATTAAAACCATTTCATGTATTTACAAAATCCATTTCACATTTTTAAATAGTTTTCCTTTAATACCGAAGTTTTTTCAGCATTGAAAAATATAGAAATAGAACTTATCTGAGTTTATTTTTTTGTTTCTGTAATAAACAATAAATTATATATTTTCAGTTCTTATTATTATCTTAAAGTAAATATAATATATTGTTAAATTAAAATCAAATTTTTCTCTCCCCCAAAAACACATAAAAATATTATTAATCCCATTTTTTATGGTGTAATAATTATTGTATGTGTTTCTGGTTGGTCTTCCTCAGCTGCTGCTGCTTTTTTGATTGTGTTGTAATTGCGTTAGGATGCGAACTTTGTTATCCCTGCCACGTAGCACATAATTGTAACCATTAATATTTTATTGGGCGGTGGTTGCTGTCTCCGTCAGTGGCTTGGTTCATTTTGTGCATTGTTATTCTAAGGCTGAGCCTTCTTTTCTCTCACTGCCCGCAGAGGGGGGAAGTTTAATTAATCGACGACTGATGCTCTTATTGTTCCAGTGCCCAGTCAAAATATTTGACTTGTAGATGCGCCTCTAATTGAGTGGGCCCCCGCCCACTCTCTTTTCTCTGGTTCCCCGTTTTCCGGCAAGAAGTTAATGCCCAAAGTGAAAGTTGTTTTTGACCAACTGCTGTATTGTTTTGTTGTTCCGCCCCGTGTTCTTTTCGTGGCGCTGCCCATCTGGCAGGATCTGCACGAAAATGATGTAAACCTAATTAAATTTCCAATAGAACAAACGCCGCCGCCCCTCGAACAGATTCGATGGCGTGGAGGCAGCAACTTTCAGGATGGCAGCCAGATAATTGCCAGATTGCGTCATGCGAGTGACTTTTCCGACCGTCCTTCCTTTCCCCATTAGCCCATATCCTCTGCGCAGTTGGGAAAAGCTATCAACTTTAATGGAATAAGAATGGGTATGGCCGTGAGGTTTGGGGGGTCTTGAATTGGTTCTACAAGAGACTTTCTGACCTGCCGGGTAAATTGACCAAGACAGATCAAAGACCTCCTCTGGAGGAACTTTCTTTTGTTGCCTGTTAGTTGCTAACTTTTGTGATTTATTGGTTTTAAATGAGCTGAAATTTATATTATAGAAATTGTATGATTTATGTAAATATTTTGTCATTAGATTTTAATTTAAGTAAAGTTTAAAATAGGTCTGAATGGTGATTAACCAAAATTACATTTAGTAATGCAAAAGGTTCATTGCAAAAAATTCAAATTCGGTCAAATAATTCATATTTCATTATAAATTCTAGAAATTCGACCTAGTTTTTTATTTTCTAAGGCTTGACTTCCCCTTTTTACCATGCGTATTTTCCACAGTCCCTGACATACTTTGATTCTATTAGCTCTGAGATCCCTCCACCAAATCAGCATAGATATATCGCTTAGTAATTCCATTATCGAAGGAAATACACAAGTGGCCCTTGCTGAACACACAAATCTTCCCCCAATAAAATTGGATATACATTTGCCGAGCAAGCAGGCCTCCGGGCCTTCCAGTCATTCCCGCAAAATAAAGCAAAATCCAAAGGCATCTCCAACAAGGCGAAAATTATCGAAATGACAAAACGAAAGTGAGTGAACCGCCCCACCTCCTTCTTGGGAAAACTCGGGAAAAGTTGCTCTGTGTGTGTGTGTGTGGGGGTGATGGGTGAGTGGGTGGTTCATGACATTGTCAAAGCCTTGGCTGCTGGCTTGGTATATTGATGATTTTCCACACCCACAGACACACACATACACAAATTGAATTATCCCAAGGACCAAATGTTTCTCTACTTGGGTGTAGGTGTGGGTGTGTTTGCCTTCTGTTTTGTGTATCTGCGAGACGTCAAAGTATCTTAATTAAATTTCATCCCTTAGCCGAAAAACAAAAACGAAACGAAAAGCAAAAGAAAACATAATAAAAATGTGCAGCAATTTCTCTCTCGTTTTTCTCCACTGACTAATAGACAATTTACGCCCCGCCAACCGACAAACAAATATATATATTCGCTCCACACACAAAAGTAATAAGAAGTACGGCGGAAAAATGTCACCAAGCCACGGAAAAATATTTGTGAATTAGTGAAATTGTGAGACAGACAGGGACACAAAGTAATAACTTTTACGTTGCTCGGTTTTCACTTTTCGTTCTATCACCCAGGGAATTTCCATTTCTTGTGAAATTTGTGTGAAAATGGTAATGAATGTAAAAATATGCCTTGGTTCATTTATTAGAAATACAAGACCTACTGGAAATTTATTATAAATTCATTATAGTGGGAAGACAAGACTATACATTTTTGGGAATTTATTATGTGAAGGATATACATATATTTATTATTCAAATATATAAATTTTATATATTTTGGTTATGCAAAAATGAAGCAATCTCAACCCTTCATGTTCTTCATATTTCCTACAAAAAGGTAATTAAAATCACAAGAATGCACCTCTATTAACCTAAATTTGATTAATTTCTCTCTCAGTTATGGTTCATGAATTTTCAATTGGCTTCCACAAAACCAGTTTCCACATAAATTAGCTAATCTATTAAGTAAGTACCATTGAAAAGGGTTTCCAGTGTTGCCTTCGACTCCACGGGGCCGTGTAGTGTGGAGTGCGAGGCCAATGACTGGCAGTCAACTGTTATGCCATTAAATAAAGTTGGCAACACTTAATGCACAGCGACAACAAAGCCAACAAACACAACTGTTGAGTGCGAGGAGTGGGCGGTGGTGTTGTGGATTTTCCTTTGGTGTCCTGGGGGTGTGGCATCGCTAATAAAATGCTATGTGGGGTGGGTGGGGGTGTTGGTTCTACCAAAATCTATAAAATGCAGGCAAGAGCGAGCTGGGGGGAGAGCTGTTGTCCCAAAAGTGTTTTGTATTGTTGTTGTTGTTGTCGTAGTTGTTGCAACCATTTGTTTTTCGAGCTGTTATCCCTCCGTTGGCTCCCCTCGCTCGCCCCTATAAACATGTCACATTTAGGGGCGACTACGTGCCAAGAGTTGGTTGCATGTGCGCCGAGCAACAAGCCAATGCGATCCCTCTTTTCCCCTCTTATTTCCCACCATTTTCCACTTTCAGCGAACTAACTTTTCATGGCGCCCAATGTGGGGCCTGCCATATAACCGCTCCCTCTTTTCGTCCGCTTTTTGCAGCCAGGCACCGCAATTTGCGCGTGATATCCCTTACACCCACACAAACATATATACATATATACATCCCCTCCACTCCCCGTTGCCACCCGTCGCGGCTACATTTTCGTTATCCTTTAGGAAGCTACCACTCACAGCTACCGTTCCGAATTGAATTAAACTCAAACTTTTACCAATTTACAAAAGCAACACAGCAGCAAAACAGCAAGAAAAGGAGGAGAAATTCAAGATGGGAGAGAGGAGAAGCGGAGCAGGATAAGGACCAGGACCAGGACCAGGAGCAAATGGAGGGTTTGGGGAAAAGGACGAAGGGGCAACAACTAACAAAAGTCGAAGCTAAGAAAGTTTTGCGCCAAAGTAGAATCAAGTTTTTTGCCAGCTTATTTTCCGCCAACGTCTTTTCCATTGGCGAATTTAGCGATGGGAAAGTATCGTGTCACGAACTGGGGAAAGGGTTTGGGGATCATAAGATAATACGGTGAGATAATCCTTGATTTTAATTTGAGGTTCTAGATTTTCCAAGTAAGCTTAATCAAGGACTTAAGATTAATAACAAATACTCTTATGCAGATTACCTTGTCCGATATAATTTTAGACTTACTTACTATAGATTTTAATTGCTTTTAAAGACAGTTAAAGATAGGTATTATTTACACCAAAAAGTATCAAAATACCATGCTTAAATCTAAGACCTAAAGAGATCTAGTAGTTATCCTGGAATCTTAATTGATGCTCCGACCATCGCTAGTTCACTTAGCTTTCATGCCACCTTGCCCCAACTTTGGCCGCCCATCAAATGCAACCTTTTTCGAGTTTACTTTGCTGCTCCTTCTCCACCTTGGTCCTCTTGTCCTTCGTCCTGATTCTCTAGCTGTTGCTATTGCTGTTGTGGAAACACAATCTGCCCCGTAAAAGAGCTTAAACCCTGTCAAGCCACCCATTAAGAGATGGGGCGGGGTTGAGGTGGAGTCAGCGAGGGTTGGAGGTTGGAGGTACGGGTTTGGCGGGGGCTGTGAAACATTTTGCGTGATGGCATACCAGAGCATGCATACCAATACAGGGATAAGTACAGAGAGAAAAAATCAAAGTAAAAGTTGATACTGAAGAGACACAAAAAGTAAAAGTAAAAGCTAACCCATTCGTGGCTTAATTTATATAATAAATATTGTTCAACCTATTTTTAAAGACTTTAACATACAGATACCCCTAATTTTTCCCCGTGCACCGATGCCTGGGGTGGGGGGGTGAAGCAGCCTGGCAAAGGACAACTATGGGTGAGCTTTTTGGTCGCACAGGGACATGGCTTGGCCTTAGTTGTTTGTTGCTGTTGTTGCTGCCGCTGGGATTGTTGCTTTTTTTCTTCCCTCCTTTGGTTACTTTTGTCGGTTTTCTTTATTTCTTTCGCCCTATCTCGCTCTCGTCCATTTGGCATCTCCCTCTCGGCCTGTTGTTGCTGGAAATTATAGCATGTCCTTTTGCGGACTAAGGACATCGGACCGTTCGGAGCGTGGACTATGGCATTGCTATGGTTTTTCCCAAGGAGCGGGCATCAGGTGGTGGAAAATAGTCAGTAGCGGGCGGCTAGGAGGGGGGCAGATGGCTTTATTTATTTGGCTCGGACTTTCGGAAGGACGAAGGATATTCACGAAGCGACAGAGGATGAGCCGGCAGAACTGTGACGGCGACTGTCGACTTTGGTGCGATGTTTTGTCATCTGCCAACTGGAATATAATCGAGTAGTGGCGGTGGTGGGTAACGAATCGAGGACGAGGATGGCCAATATGGATGGCTAGAGGATGGGGGCTATGCCTCATAAGATGGTGATGATAATACGCTGTTTTGGGAAATACATGATAGATTATGATTGCCCCAAGACGCAGTGCGGGGCATGAAGATGGAAAAGCAATTTGAATGCAAAATGGAATAGTTAGTTGTACGAGAAATCAATCCCCCAAGAGACTAGGAAGATATGTTTTTTCCAAGAAGAGCTACGAGAATTAAAATGATGGAATGTAAAAAAAAAAGAGGGGAATTTTTATTATTACCATAAAATTATCTTATTAATATGTATTTATTTTGTAAATAAAGTAAGGGTTTTTTCTTTGTGGGAATTTGTAAACCACACATTATTGTAGACTAAACCTTATTATACTCAATAATATTTTCATAATATTGGTACGTAAATATGAGAAAAAAATGGGTTTAGTTAATTAGTTAAGTGTTGCGTAGTTTTTTATTTAAAATCTATAACTAACAAGCAAGTAAGCTAGCTTCGGAAAGCCGAAGCTTACATACCCTTGCAGTTTGCTAATTTAGAAAATGCATAACTAAGCCAAAATTACATTTATTTCAATTTGGAATGCTTTCCCTTGCTAGTCTTTATCAGGGTAATAAATCAGCATATTTATCTTAGAAATTTAAAATATATGATTTGTTCCATTTTTGACAATTTTGAAGATGTAACCATTTTGAAAAAATAAAAAAATACAATTTTCGGCTTTTTTTTAATTTTTTACTGTAAATAATCAATGTTTCATCATGGTCGGAAGATGTACGGCTTTTGGCTATCACCTTCTATATGAGGCTCCCAAGAAGACCTAAAATTCGCGGATTTTTGGATTACGAAAATAATGCGAAAAATATGATTTTTTTTTTCGACAAACAAGGAAGGAATCTAACTTCGATAAGCTGTAGTTTAAAAATTTCCAAATTGCTGTAGATGCTAATAAGGAATATATAATTTATGGGGTCGCAGATGCATCTTCCACTGGGTTGCAAATTTTTGGTCAAAATTACAATACCCTCTGCAAGGATATAAAAACAGTGAACTGCATAAAAAAACCATAATAAATCAAGTGTCATATAAATGCTTATTAAAGTAAGTACCTTTATGAAGTGCATGCTTAAAAAAAACCGAAACAAATTCCATGTTTAATTAACTGACTTACAATTTTATGTATTTAAATTAGTACCAACCGCAATAATATTAATTCAAAAGTGAGAATAAGCATAGCTATGTATACACTAATTTTTTTTATTATAATTAATACACACAAAATGTGGGAGTGGAAATGGTAATGTACATCCCCCCCCTTCTCGAGTCCCACATTAACTCCATCCAATTATTCATCAGTGGCCCTTCAGCCGGGGCTTTCATCCCCTAAATAGTTTCAACCTCTCCACAAATCATTTTTCGCCCCTCAGCTGGCGACACTCGAGCGACAAACCGGACCCAGCCCCATGCCAAATGGAAAACCTAACCAACCCGAACCACCCAACGCCCCCGAGTCCTACCTACTGGCATGTTCTCCCGCTCCGGCTTTGGTCCTTTGGTCATCAGTCTCTGCAGGTCACAGACGGACTGAGGGACAGAAGGACAGAAGGACGAGCGGACAAAGAAAAAGTAGCTAAAACGAAAAGTTAATAGAGAAAGGCAGTGGTAGAAGCGGCAGCAGTAGTCGTAGAATGTGGGGCCAAGGCTTCCCTCCAACTTGGCAAAGGCGAGGTGACCGACGGGGACGAAGGACAGACAAGTCAGTCAAGGCAAAAATTCACAAAAAGGTCGCCAGAACCGAGAGCAAGTGAGATAGCGAAGGACAATGTCCAATGGTCAGCTCAAAACTTTTCGGTAGCATTTTCGGTGGGCGGTGTGGGGTGTGGGTAGTGAGCTGTGCGTTGTGGTGCTGAGTGTGTGTGTCTGAGGGAAATGTACAAACAAATCGAGCAGACATTGAGTGTGCTCAGCGGGGAGGGGGGGATTAAGGGGTGCACACACACTCAAACACACAGATTGGTAAGAGAAACCCCAGCAGCAACAGCAACAAAAACAACGACAGACAGACGCAGATAGCAACAGACAAACAAATAGGCAAACAGACGTTGACCCAAAAGTTGAAGTGCAGATCTAAAAGGACTTTTCAGTGCCCCCCCCAACCCCGCCATATATCCATCCTTGTGCCACCACCCCAACTCTCTGAGGATGGTCGAAAAAGTTTGATTTAAGCTGTGCAAGTTTTTGGGTTGGAAATTTCTGAGGATGGAGTCGAGTATATCACGCATACGCACTGTGGCCATGATAGGCCAACACAACATTGTAGCTCTGTGTATTTGAGTATCTTTGCACCGACAAAAAAAAAAAGAAAACTATACTATTAAGTCAATAAGTCTTGGTTTAAGAGCTTGATATTCATGGGCTGTGGAAAGTGGGTTTTATAATTAAATAGTTTGCACTTTTGATGATTTTTCTGATATAAAAGTATTTACTAAACAAAAATCTGCATATTTAAATTATTTTTATTAAAGATATGATTTGTTATTGAGCTTAATTTTAACAACAAGTCCATCAGACTCTCTTAATCTTTATTTAAATTTAAATAATATTCAGAATTGATTTATGTCAGCCTCTAAATGATTATAAAAATATTATTTAACGGTTCTTATTTATTTTTCTCTGTGTGCGCTTGTTGAATTTAAACATTTTGCCAACTTTGGGTCTGCTGCCAAAAGTTAAAACTTTTGCCAGCTCGCAGAAAATAAAGGTTTGAAAAAAATCTCTATATATATATATATATATATATATAAATATAAAATGAAATAAAAAAGAGTTTATGGCCAAAAGTGGGGATCGCATTCAGTAGGGGCTGCTTCTCTGTGTTGGGGGAGGACTTTTCAGTGGGTGGAGCTCACTTTTTGAGGCTGGGCTGGGCCTTTTTGTGTGGAGTCATTGCCGCTGGCAGCATAATATTTTCTGCTAACGCAGTCACTTTTCATAAACTTTCACCAGCAACAACAATGGAAACTCAAAGAGCAACAAAAACAACACGGACAACCGGGACAACGAACAACAACAAATGTTTGCAAAAGGCAAAAAGGATTATAGAAAATTGCCAGCAATATGAGCAGGGTTTCGAGGGGATGGCAGGGGAAAACGGCTGAAGACATTTATGGGGAGAGTGGGGAGAGGAAAAGGAGCGGAGGCAGACTAACAGACTGACGCGACTTGTTGGAGACAGAAAGGTGGCAAGGGAATGGGATTTTGGGGGGTGGCGGATCTGCGCATATTGTCAACTCTGCCAGGCGACGCCGTCGTCCTCGTCGTAGTCGTCGTCATTGTTATTACAGCCCTCTGGCACACCCAAACCAGGCAGGAATAAAACACCGAGCTCGGAATGGAACCCAGAACCATCCCCAGTCCATCACCCACACACAGAGCCACGCACATGCCTAAAAGCCGTCAACACAATGTTTGGCTTAGAGCCCGAGCCATCGCGACAGCCACGACAGCCAGTCAACAGACATGGCACAGTGGTCGAAAATTAAGGGATTAATCCCTAAGAGCCGGCTCAGCGGATGCCACAAATTAAGCCATTTTTATGGGGCGTCAAATCGGCACTCGAGAAAAGCTATTAATTTTGAATATAAGAGAGTTAGGCATGCAGGTGGGGCTAGGTTTTAGCCTAGAAAATATCCTTAAACCTTCTATTAATAATAGATAAATATTTATTCAATTATGTCTATTATATTTATTGTCTTCAACATTTTCTTATTGTATTTAATATATTTTATACATAAACATAATCTCTCATAACATATACACCCTTCTCTGAATGCTTGTTTTTCTTCAACAATGAATTAACCCCAACCCTGGGAAGCTCCCTCAGCATCAGCGCAATTTTTCATGCCACTGTGCATTTTGTCAGCGAAGGTCGTTTGCCATTGATGTGGGCGGACAGAGAGGGTGGCATCTCTGGTGGGCAGAGAACGAAACCAGGAGACTGAGACGGTTGGTGGCCCTAAGCAAAGCGGCTTTAAGGGCCCGGGTCCGGGTCCGGGAAATTTGCAGGTTTTGATTGTGTAGTCATGTCAAAATAATAGTCAACTTACATGCCGCAGTACAGCCGGGCCAGCGAACCACCTAAATACCCCCTGGACACCCCTCACAGTAAGCCCCCGGGAAGAGTTTCGAATTACCCAGAAGATGACGAAGCTGCCGCTAAGTGGCAGGAATTTGGTTTGACTGGCAAAAATATATATACACCCATATATATATAAAACAAGGCAAAGTTCCTGCGGTTTTCGCTTGAATATTTTTCATTTTCCATTTTCCATTTATCCAGTTTCCCTTGGCGCTCTTACCTCTCAGATCTCGCGGGTTCCGTGATTCTGATTCTGCCTCATTTGCATAGGACAATGAATCAGGCGGAGAAAAAATGAATTTACGCATATTTGGGATATTATTCCGTAAGAAGGTTGCCACTGTCTGTCATCCCCGGAGTGCCGGTGCCCCAAACCCTTCGAGTCTCGCTTTTGCGACCCTTGACAGGCTGCCAGGATATTTTGCGCCCCGGCTCATACCGCACAACGCTTCCGTTTTGCTGAAAATATCGGATATAAATGTGAGCTGCATATGCACAGGTTTTATTCAAGGAATACCCCGGCTAAATGGAGAAAAACGTCATTGTCATCGGACGTACGTCATTGCAACCCCCGTTCGGATGAACCTCATCCTTCTGTTATTCCTTTTTTTTTGCCTCCTTGCCACCCACACCCTCCACTCGCTCATACACACACTCTCGGCCCAATCGCTTGTATTATTTTCTTTTGTCATTGTCCCTTTTTTTTTGCCCATTTGATTTCTTCCTTTTGTATTTGTATAATTTTTTCTGTCGCCTCGCCTCGCCAGCAGCCACCCCCTGTGGCAACCCAACCCCCTTTTGCGCTGTCTGTGGCACGTCTTTTTTCATTTATTCCTTGCTTCATTCCTTCGCTGCTCCTTGCGAGCTTTCTTTTCTGACTGGGGGTTTTTTTCCCACCTCCCATTTGGGGCTGTAACTTTTAGCCATCATCATCATGCTGCTGCTGCTCCTGCTGCTGCTGCTCCTGCTCCTGCTCCTCTCCCTGCTCATCTCGTTCGCAGCTTCCTTTGCCATTTTTATTGTTCTTGGCACACACAACTTCATTTTAGCCCACTTTTTGGGTGGTTTATTTTTATGGCTCCATCCCCAAAGTTCACCCGGCCTCCCTTTTGGATCCCTTCCTAGGGGATGTGTGTAGGTGTGTGTGCCTGAGTTGGATTCTTATGCTATTTGCAGGCTCACACCCACATGATGTGCACTTTAAATAAAAAATGTACACAGAGAGAATTCTGTGTCCGGAAATTAAGAATTAATCGTACTTAAAGTTGTACTATTCTTATTTTAAGTACGGAATTTTTAAAAATACTAAGATTAAGTTTTTTTTCCTTACTTTAAAACCAAACAATATTCAAAATGAATACAAAAAGTACTTACACAAAAATTAAGTACAAAATTCTTGAATTAAAAATTTTCTATCCTTAAATTAAAAACGTCTGTACTTAAGTTTGATGGAAAGGGGGGAGAGGGGAAGAGCGGCAAAGCGGTGTTTCTCCGTCTCGCTCTCACCGCCCGTCTCGCTCTGCTCTCCCACTTTGTCTATTTATAGCTCGACCACTGTCGCAAGCGTATGTGTGTATTTCAGTCTTTGACGCCGTCCTCTGATTTGCATGCGTGGTCCAGAGGGTAAAGTGTTCGAGTATTAATCCAACGATTGCGGGTTCGAGTACCGTCGCAGCAATTGTGTTTTCGAAAAAATGTAAGTTGGCTTTTTATAGACTTTCTATAATATTTATATCCATTTAACTTAACATATCAACAAACAGCCGGCACTTCCTAATCCTCTCCAGAAACTGGCCATTTACAGCCGATAATGCCTGATCCCCTCGAGAAACTGGCCATATACAGCCGGTACTGCCTTATCCCCTCGAGAAACTGGCCATATACAGCCGGCACTGCCTGATCCTCTCCAGAAACTGGCCATTTGCAGCCGGCTCTGCCTAATCCTCTCCAGAAACTGGCCATTTGCAGCCGGCTCTGCCTAATCCTCTCCAGAAACTGGCCATTTACAGCCGGCACTTCCTAATCCTCTCCAGAAACTGGCCTCCCTCTCTCAATTTTACATAATTTTTTTACCCAGTGTCAAATAATTGAGAATGATTCGTTGTTAAACTAAGAACTTTTGTGTATTAAATTGAAAATTATTCGGTCTTAAATGAAGTACATTTTTCACTTTCCTTGAGCATAAAATGTATTCAAAAACGTAATTAAATACTTAATATTAGTATTCGCATTCTTAAAAATTTTACTTGAACTGAGAACAAAACGACATCAAATTAAGTACAAAAAGTTCTCGGTCGTTATTTGAGTATTTTTTACTTACTTTAAGTGCATTTTTCTTAAAAAATTCTCTCTGTGTAGTTCTGCGTTGCCCGAGGTGCTTATCTTGGGAGCAAAATGGAGAAAATGAAGGGAAATTATCAAAAATTACAAACAGAGAGCAAGAAACGGAAGCTGTGTCCGTTCAAGGCAGTTGATTCACTGAGGGGAGTTACCTTGAGTGCAAACAGTTCATCCAGGATCCCCTCTTGTAAATATAATAATTGTAAGAAGTCTACTTTATTAATTGAAAAATGAGGAAGTTGTTTGCGTGGGAGATGGAGTTAACTTTTAATAAATATTTTCCTTAAGATGTTATCGAATCTGTTTAAAACACTTTTTGATGTATAAAATGTTCGAACATTGCTGGAGTGCAGCTGTTGATAATTTAACCTAATAGTCTGTCCGCTAAGATGGGATTTCACGGTACCGTGTCTTAGCATCCATCTTGCGCCTCAGATCGGCTTCTCCAGTGGCTGCCTGCGTATTGGATTACCCTGGATCCGGATCTGGATGCTGAATGCTGGCTGCTGCCCTTGTCTGGGGGAATGGCATTATAACTGAGCCGTGCAATTTGCATAGCTGCGATGCCACAGAAAAAAATAAAATAAAATAAAAGGGGAGCGATGGGTCACGTGCATATAAATCAATCGAAATGTGGAATTGTATTCTATATTTCATTTCATTCCATCAACATGCCGGCTCCTGTTGGTTTTTCCGCCTGTACCCCCATGTTGAGTCACCCAATCCGCGAAAGTCCTGCACCGTGGAGCTTACAACAACGTTCGGCGGGCTTTTGTCGCCTTTTGTTGGGTCCTCAAATTGCTGCCAATTTGTTTGTGGCTAGCTACCATTTTGGTCGTTTCTTTCCTTCGCTCCCTCGTTTTTATTTTCCCAGCCAGCCAGCTAGCCAGCCGGCCAGCCAGCAGCGCATTGTCCATCTATGGGTTACCATGGTTTTTGGGTTGCTTTTGGGTTCGGGGCGGGGTCGCTTTATTTTTTTGTGGCCCCTCCACGGGCATTGCATTTTGTATTTCGCATGTATTTTCCGGAAAAGGGAACGGGTCTGCACTGGGAGCGGGACTGGGTCCCGGCTGTCGCTGTCGTTGTCATTTGAGGTCAGTTTAAATGGTTTCCTGTCAGTTGCGGTCTTCGGTTTACCAGAAACGGCCAACAGCAGCAGCAGCAGCAGCAGTAGCTCTGGCCATCATTTTGCATACGTCGCACAATATTCAATAAAGTATTCATTCATATTTCTGCTGGGATTTTTTTCACTGCCTGTTTTCCCTGGCTGTCTCTGGCAATAACTCTTCAAGTTATCGCTCTCTTCATATTTCTGTTTGGCCGTAAAACTTTTCCAACCAATTGCGATTCTGTTGCAATAAGTGCACTGCGGCCTTGCAGCACGCTCCAGTTGCAAGACATCTTGCATTTGTGCCACAGATGGCCTCCAAAAAAGCTGGCAAGCAGGCGACAGCGAAATAAAAGAATCGCTTTGCTCGGCCGCATAATTAAGCGCATTTTCTTCTGGCATGAAAATGAACACCTCAAGGTGTTGCTCGGAAAATGCATTGAATTCAATACGACAGGCCGAAATGAGATTGTGGCATCGTGATGGTGCCGCTGAATGCTGCCGCTGCTGCTGCTCATTTACGTTTTATTTTATGCCACAAATACCACAAGAATTGCAACACACCAGCCAGCTCCGGAGCTGGAGCTCTGTGACTGTGACTATGACTGACTGACTGGCGACGACGAATGTGACACCGCGGGTTAGCTCGAGTGGAAATGCAGCAGCAGCAGCAACATCAACAGCAGCTACATCAGAAGCCCTATACATTTGCCACGTTGTTTCTTTCTTGGTTGGAGTTTATTATTCTACCCTCACAGAGGTTATTATTAATTTTATTAGAAGTTGGTAAGCTGGTTTCTCAGACACCTTAACAAAGTTTTAGGTAAGACTATTGAGCATATTTGAGTTCAAGATTTGTCTGAGGATTTTATATTCCATCAGGGGGACAACATCAATTAAAAAGCTAAAAGCGCTGCACTGCTATCTTATTCCTAAAAAAAAATATATATTAATGCAAGTTTTTGGTGATTCATAATAGTTTTTATCCAAGATGAAAGAGTAAGTCACGTAGCTGTTGGAATATCTAAACCAAGGGTATACTGAGCTTCGACTTGTCGAATTACCTTCCCTTTCTCGGTTTTTTTTCGTTGTGTTTTTTGGGGCCAAGCACTTGAACATGATAGGAGCTTAGCCAAGTCAGCCAAGCCAAGCGGAGTTTTGTGGCAGCCAAACACGTAAGTGGCACATGCGCGGCGTAAAATTGCAAATGCCAGCAGCAGCCACTGCGTTAATAATACGGCTGTCTAGCTGGAGAGCCGGCCCAGGACCATGGCCAAAAACCAGAAACAGAACCAGAGACACGACCAGAGCCCGGGTCTGTTGGATACCTGACGCACCGCACACAGATACACATGCACACATCTGCACTCCGACCTGTCTGTGCCTTCCGATCCCGAATAGCATCCCTTTTCGGCCGTCCCAAGTGGCGTATGCGTAATGTTGCCTGGACAGCTGACATGGCTGCCTTCCTCCCATCCTTTCCGCTTGTTACTGCATCCGAATCGGCTTTTGGGGTCAGGGACATCAATCGGAGAGTGGAGAGCGGAGTGTGCAGGGCGAGGCCCGAGCATTCATCAATTTTGATTGATGGGGAAACAATTATCGAATTGATAGGGATATCTTTTCATTGAGTCGCAAAGTGGGTCATTAAAGCGAGCGGGGTTTGGTTTTTAGTGTGCACTTGTTTATCTTGCTGTGCATCTGTCATTGCGTACACTCAAAGGGGAATTTATAACTAATTGTAAAAGAGAATGAATGCACTCAAGAATATAATTTTATCTTTAAGATTTATTCGTTAAAGCCATTTGTCTAAGGTTTTTAAACAAAAGAGTCTTAAAATCAATTATTAAATTTTGATTGTTTTTAGATAACTTTAGACAAGGAAACTCCATTTAAAATGCAGAAAAGACTTTTGCTATGTTAATTTATTGACTTCTCCTTGATTTAAATGGCAAAATAGGAATGCCAAGTGATTAATTCGATTTAAGCTAGAAAGCAATTATGTCTAAAGAGTCGCCTTTGAAATGACTTTGTTATCGCTGTGAATCACTCCTTAAGGAACTGCCAGTGGGAAATAAGGTATATTCCTGCGAATTACCATTCATCATGGCACTCGCACAGCACTCCTTACCAGTAGCAGGCCGCGTCCAGCGCTAATGTTCCGATCTCAATTGCCCGGCGTTGACAGTGGAGAGTGGGCCAGGCCAGGTCCTGTCCATAAACAGAATGACATGGCAGCCAATTAATGTCTACCATGTCACGGGTTTGCTAACCACTTCCCCCTTCCCGCGTGCCGGAGGACTGGAGAGGAGCACTAACGAACCCCGTCCTCATCATCATCGCCGTCTTCTGTGCCAAATGGGCAATTTGTTGTCGTTTATATAAGGCGCATTCTGTGCATTTTCATTGTTATTATTGCGCCATCTCTGGCACTCAGTGGCCGTCTCTTTCTCTAGGTCTACAGCGGTCTCTTTCCTTGCCACTCTCCCTTGCACTTCCTGGGGCACTGCGGTGTATATTAATGTTGATGCTGGGGCAGAAAAGTGCACATTTACATGCAAAGCGGCATTCGTAATTTGTGGACTCCGAGTGCCACGCCCCCCTTAGTGGGAGTACTATATATATATATATATATGGCAGATACTAGCCTGTAATTGAGTTCACGTCATGTGCTGTCGATGTGAGTCTCTTGTAGCCATTTTCATTCCATTTTCATATTCCTTGGCCTAAAACAGCCGAGCGTTGCACTTAAAAATATTGTTGCACAAGAAAAACAAACCGAAAATCTCTCGCGGGCCCAGCTAAGCCCCTGGCTATCCCGGGAAAATTAAAAAAAAAATATTCTATAAATCCGCACTTATTCCCAAAACAATAAAACGCGCAACAATTGCGCCCATTCGCCCTTAAATATGCAACAGCAGCGGCGCATAGGTCGGGGGCACGCGGGCCTGGTTGCAGGGGCAGCAACAGCTATCCCCCATATTAGGAATGCCATAATTCAGCGGCGGAGGCCGGGACGCCGGTCCTTGGGTCCGGTCCTCGAGTCCCTGCTAAGCCCACTCTTGTAGTCATTTGCCTGGGACCTAAACAAAAGGCACCAACAGCACTAGCAAGAGCAGCAGGAGTAGTAGCAGAGGCAACTGCAGCACACAGAGAAAAATAGCTTATTCTTATTTAGTTCAGAGATTTGTTTCATAACTATATTACCCATATTAATTATTGTGTATATTAATATTGTTATTTACTTATATACAAAACGTTGCTCAATGTGAAATATTTTGAAAAAATATGTTTAAAATATTATTTTAAGGTAAGGTATTCAAGCTTTGAATTAAGCTAATCCCTTGGGAGGATGGCATTGATATAAACTTCATTTTAATATATTTTTCCCTATATTTTTCCCATTCAAATATCACCCTTTACCCATATATCCCATTAAACTCCACTTTGCTTGGTTTTTTTCCTCTGCATTGGCTGCAGAATGTATGCCAGCAATTTAGACAACTTCGTTGGGGAGCGAGCGCAAGCTGGCTAAATTATCAAAAAATGGAAAGCGAAAACAAAAACCAAAGGAAGCGATAACTTGCATCGCTGCTGGACCTGCCGGGGGATGGGGCGCTTAGGGGTTGGGGTCTGTTTTCGGGGGCGTGGGCACACAAACACAATAAAACTTATTTACGAGCCACGACGGGGTGGATGTTTGGGGGCTCCGGCGTAGTTCATTGTAATGCACTTAAAGGGGGGCCCCTTGCCAGGGGCGGCTGGCTGGGGGATCAACAAGATGCGCGCAAATGATATGCAAAAAAGAGGGAGGTTGGGTGAAAACGATTCGCTTAAAGGGTAAATGAGTGCGCAGCGTGAGGCGCATGAATGAAAGCGCGGGAAAGCGGGAAAAGCGGGCAAGTCGCGGGAAAATCGCGGGAAAATCGCGGGAAGTGCAAGCGCCGCCGAGTGGCGACAGGGAGGCCAGGGTAATATAAATGAAGGCAACCAGGGGCAAGCCAGAGAGCAGCAGCAATAATATAATAACAACAGACACGAGCAAGTGCAAAGTTAACACTGAAAGAAAAGAAATAAATGTCACGTTGTGTGTTGCGGACAAATGAAGACGCGAACAAATACATAATTGGCCATTTAATTGTAAGGCGTACACAAGCAACAAATTATATAAAAAGAGAAATATTGGTTTATAATAAATGAGTATAAAATGTATTTAAGTAATATGGTACCTTAACTGAATTTATTACAGGTTGTTTCATTGCTTATATTTTGTTTATAAATTTTTACTACGAAGAATAACATTTTATCTCCCAGAAAAAATATAAATAAATTCAGCAGACTTTATAAACATAGTTTCCCGCATACAAAGTATATGACTTGACTGCATTTTCAGTCAACAAAATATTTTTGAAAGATTAAATAATATTTATGTAACAATATCTTAGCAATCGCAACTCACGGCAAACCCCCTTCCTTTTCTTTCATTTCAGTTTCCCAGCGAAGAGAATCGGAACTCAGTCCACCGCAATTTCCCTTTGGAAGGTAAGCGTAGTACCTTGTATCCGCTGGTAATGAGTCCGGCCACGCCTCCTTAAGTTTTAATAAGCGCGACCATTACGCATACGCCCCATTAGCGCGCGCAACATGCGTTCAGCGGCTCAATTTTCGTTCAGTGCACACGTTGCACGAGGGTCCAGAAAGGGTGGCGAAGGGAGTGAGGAAGGAGGAGGAAAAGACCATTGAGGATGGTAGGAGTTACGGGAGTGGGAGTCGAGTCCTCGTCACAGTACGTAAAGTTCTCAGTAGTCAGTGAAATTGCTGCGCGTCTTGTTTATTGTTGTTGCTACTCTGCCGCTTATAGGGATGTTCACTTGGAGGTTTTCTCTGGCTAATTTTTGGCGGAAAAGCAGCCTGTTTTCTATATTAATTTTGTTTAATAAATTATGAGAATTACTAGCTCATATCAAACCTTAGATCTTTTCGCGCTTAGCTAGCAGTTTAAATAGTCTTCTCTCTTACATTTGTTACCTAAATCCGAACAATTTATTATTATTTCTTAATGAATAATTCATAATTCATATTTGGGAATATGTAAAATGCTTTACTTTTAATATCTAGGCTATTCTTAAGGTTTTTTTAAGCCCTCTTTCCCAACTCTGTTGGCTGCTGTTGGTGTTGCTCCTGAAGATGTTGCTGCTGTGGGTGTTGCTGCTGCTCCTGTAGCTCTTTCTGTAGCTGTTGCCTTTATTATGGCGCTTTATTGTCGACTCATGCTGCATGGAAATTGCGCGAATCCAGGCACCTCCATCGAGTCCACAGCGTCCACGGAATCCATCGTCTCCATCGTCGCCCGCGTTGCAGCATCTTCACCCGTGCTCCAGCCCCCGTGGGCTTCCGATATTTATGGCCGGCAATACTTTGTACGATTATTTATTCGTTTCTTTGTTTGTTGGCTCGGCGGGTCGAAAAACCATATGAGCGGACGTCGCACAGTTGCAGATGCAAATTGCGGGGCTCATTAAAATGTACGCCACCGCCGCACCAAACAGAATGAAGAAATGGGAAAAAAGCAGAGAACAGAAAAAAGTGAAGAAAAGCAAAGCAAACAATATGCATATTCTGCGAAGGACGCCGGCAAGGACATCCCGAGTGTATATGCATGGGCGGGGGGTAATCGTGCGTGTAATAAACGATAATCCATTATATATCAATTTTTATCGCACCCAAAGTCGGGCTAAGAGCATTGTCGGTATATTTTATGGCCCTGACTCGGGGCGAAAGTTGAGTGGACGGGCTTAAAGTGGGCACACGGTCATGTCCTTAAATTAAGTGCTTCCCCGACGACGACTTCATATGATCTTTTCACTGGCGACGCCCGATTGATTTTGACTTCATTTTAATACTTGGCTGTAAGCTTATACGGCTCAATTATTAGTTGGCTTCTTTAAAATTAATAATAAATAAGTAAGATTCGTGATCAACAAAGAGATAAGAAGGAAAGAGATAGTCCTGTAAGTATATTTATATATTCTGTCTTCTGTTCGAGCCAAACATTTATTTTATATAATTTATAGTAAATAGATGATAATTAAAATGAAAACACATTAAAATAATGTAAAGTTTATTATAGAATTAATTGATCGAGGTTTCTATTAAGGTTATTTAAGGTTCTTCTACACAACTCTTACTACACAAATCAGTCCCCTTTCTTATGACCACCTAGTGGATAACCTAGCCCCATTTGCAGTGCATGACTTCCTTTAGTTTCACGAGTAAATTAGCCGTAATCCCATTGGCACTCATTAGCCGCTAATCAGAGGAAGGTTTGGGGAATAAAAACATGGGTGGTGAGCACAGAATACCACCGACTGATGACCGCAGAGCACAAAACTGTAACGAACAGAAATCAGTTTAACTGTAATGCGTCACGCCAAATCGTAGTTAGAGTTTTGGGCCTTGGCCATGTGCCGAAAATTCCGGCCCAGAACTTTTGACAGTAACCGTAAATGCCAAGCGCTGTTTTTCTATTTTTCTTTCTTCTTTTTTTTCTATTTTGCCGGCTACTAATTAGCAGCCGCAAAATTGACGCATCATCATCCTGCTCATCATCGCGGGCAAAACTCGATACAAGAGTTTGTAAATAGGTATACGCGTATATATTGTATATCGGGCATCATTATAGCGCCTCGGAGTGACTCCCACCGACTGTTTGCATGTGGCAAGCGGGCCGTGGTTAATTAGGAAGCAATATTTAACGTTAATGCGAAATAAATCGCAGCCGAGTAGAAAAAGTCCATGGCGATGTCGAGAGCGAGGGCGAAGACTACGGCGACGGCAACGGCGATGCCATGATGCCCCAAGAAGTCGCTCACTTAATTATGTTGACGTTTATGCCGGCATCTGCCAGCCTGCCAGCCAGCCAGCCACCCACACAACATGGGATAATCGGAGGCGGCACAGAAATGGTCGGGGCATAGAACCCGGCGGATCCCCAGCGGTAATCATTATTAATGATGACTTTTAGTTTACAAGCTAATTATTTGTTACTGTTACTTCCACGGGATTGGGAAAAGGGCAGGCTTGCGGGGGCACAGTCGCGGGTTGTACACTGTAAAATAGCCTAAGAATGCGTGGTAATCGCGTTAACTGGAAAGGGATTTGTTAGCAAAAGTTAACCAAAGAAAGATTTTAGAATTTTTTTTTATTTTTTATGTCATTTCTATTTTTAGACATATTAGATTGCCTTGTGATCTTGTTGTTACCAATTTTTAATCATAACAAATCACAATACGTTGTTTAAATGTCTTAAAATTAATTTAAAAACATTTAATTTGCTTAAATTTCTCATGCAAATAACCGATTTTCTCTAAGTGCCAACATCGCCGATTCTCAATTTCCAGCTTTCGGCGCCTTTCGCTTTGATATTGCGGCTATAATTAATTTATTATATAGCCTGGCAGCGCTCTGGTTTTTGTTTGAGCTCTTATTAATTACCAGTTGGTGTGTGAAATTTTTGCATATTATGTTTTCCCTCACTTTAATCCATGGATTGTGTAAGCCGGCAATATTGTTGGCGGTTATTATTGATGGAATTGTTAACCCCAACGATCTGTGGGCAAATATGATCGCAAATGGTAAGCTAAACGATTCCATAATTGCCAAAAATGTAAATTTTTGGTCAGCCCAAAAAAATATGACCACAGAAAAAAAAAAGACAAAAGAAGTCAGAAGCCAGGCTTATGAATACAAACTGTATGTGTTTGTATGTAAATCAATCGTAACGCCCACGGTAAAAAAAAAACTAGAGGCGGCCATAAATTAGGAAACACAAGCGAATCGGGGCTGACAGTGGATGAATTTGGAAATCAATTCGAAATTGGGTCACTAGAATTGCGCAGACGCAGCGGAAGTTGAATCAGCGAAGATTTGTGGATTTCAGAGCGCGGAAGAGGGTTTATTTTTGTGCCATTTATCATCATTCTACACAAGTATGTCTATAATTTTCGTATAAAAAATATATAAGGGTATTCCGCATCCATCAAATTCGATTTACACGTTACAAAAACCAAAAAGCTTCTCAAATTTGCATAAATCATCGTGCAATGAACTTAAACAACTGCTTTGAAGTGTTATGTACACACTAAAAATTATATAAATTTGCATTAATTCTCTTTCTGTCAAAAAAAAGTTTATTTCATGACGTACTTTCGCAGACAATGGTGTCAACTGTGACGAAATTATTTCCCTGATTTGTTTTGGTCTCGTGTTTTGCAATTACGCAAACGATCGCACGACGACAGCCAAATAATAAAGAAAAAATAAAACTAAAATCAACAGATATGTCTGCAAAGTGCGTGGGAAGTGCTCAGCACGAAATCGAGAGGCCAAAACAAAAGCTCAGGGCCCTAACACAGTGGCAAAAATTATTACAAAATAACCACAATGCCGGGCACAATGCAAGATGACGACAAATTAGATGCAGCAAAGGCGAAATTAAATAAAAATGCAATTAAAATGCACGGCAACTTGTGCGGCGAAAGAAGAGGTCGCCGCTCACGTTGGGAATAATTAAAACGATTTTCCCCGCTCGGTGTGTATGTGCGCGTGTGACACAAAACAAAAGCGAAAGTGTTGAAATATTTATGCAGAAAATGCACAGAAAAAGCGAGCAGCAGAGCAAAAGGCAGTGGAATACAAGTGTCTCCAGTAATAGCGAAAACAGCAACAACAGCCAACAGCGACGGCGACGGCGATATAGTGATAACCGACCAACAACAAGTCGAATTTTAATTCGCATTTTTAATAGCGCCGGCAACGAGCAACGAGTTGTAGAGCGACTCACTGAGGGTGGATTGATGAGTTTTATTCTGGCTTGAGGGAAATCTTTTAATTGATATTTCCCTTAGGTAATATTTAAGATTGTTAAATAAGAAGTTCCGAGCTAGTTAGTTAGTTATACAAGTCTGAAGATTCGGGAGTTGTTCAAAGTTTCATTTAAAATGGAATTTTTAATATAATTAAACTTTCTATATCATTAAAAATATATACATATATATCTTATTTTAAATCCTTTGTACTATTTTTTTATATATTTATTCTGGGGTCTTAATTTTTAACAAATGCATGTACCAAAGATTGTTGCTTGCTTTGCTTGAGCGATTTGTGTTTTGTATTTGCTTGAAATATAAATAATAATTTAACATTCATTACCTAAAGGCAATAATAAATAAGAGTTTCTTATATTATTTGCTTTATTATTAGTTAATTCTTCATGTCTACATCTTTTCAACTCTTTAAAGAAACCTCGCCAAGTGCATTTGTATTTTAAACGATGCACGAAATGTGTGACTAATTTCAGCCGTTGTGTTATTTTCTTTTTTTTTTTGTTTTTGCCCATTGTTGTAGGGGTATTGGTGTTGGTGTTGCTGTTGTCGCTGGTGTTGCCGTTGACGCTGGTGTTGCCGCTGCCGCTGTTGTTGTTACCATGCATCACGACGACGCATGCGCCACAGTCTGCCGAGCGTCTGCCTCTGGTTGACTCCGCATTTCAGCCGTTTGTGCTGGCTTTTCGATGTAATTAAAATGGAAATTGCATTCGCAGACGGGGAATGAACAATGCGAACAACGAGTGTGCCACGTCCGTTGCCACAGTTAAATGCGCTAATAACTTTATTCAGCTGTTGTCGCTGTTGGGTTTGTTGTTTGCAGTGTGCTTGGCGTTTGCATAGTTGCTGCCGTAACTGCTGGCATTGCAACATTTTGGCTTAGATTGCTATCAGCAGAAGAGAGGCAAGAGCAACAGCAAGACAATCGCACGGAAATGGCCAACGATGTTGTTACCAATTTTCAGTGCTCTCAATTGTTCGTTCGTTGGCAACCGGCTCTTTTATGCGCCAAAGTTCAAGCGTGTGAAGGGCAAACATAGACGGAAGATGGTCAACAAAAAAAAAAAAAACACATAGCGGAGCGAAGGCAAGCAAATAAACAAACCAAACAAAATCACCGTATTTTCACGCAGATTTAATTTAATTTTCATGTGACCATAAAAAAAAAAAAAAACAAGCCAGAGTGGGGCGGGGGAATTGCCCGCAATTTGTTTTCGGGACTTTGAGTCCAAGTTTTTATGTGCAAATCGAAATGTCAATTAGCGTTAACCTTAATTTACATGTCCGCCTTATGCAAGAAACGAATCGATTCGGGTCACGAATTGTTAAGATGGGAAATATATTTCAGCCAAGTCTCTCTAACCGTCTCATCCAATTAATCTAAGTCTTTCGAACTACATTAGCATCACTTGAACTGGATTTGCGAACCTATTTTAGACGGAACTCGAATTTAGCTCGGTGATTGAGGAGTATTTTCTTTATAAATACGGTATCTAGGAATTTTGTAAATTTTCAGGGTTCTGTGGTCAGAAATAATAAAATCTAAGATTCTATTTATTTATTTAAAAATGCGCTAATACATTTTCTAAGCCAAATTTTATTTTGTCTAAATCTCCAACAAATTCCCATAAAAAGAGTGAAATCTTCGGGCTATTCTAGCCATTTACTCAAACCTAAGCCCTATTGGCAACGATCCGCTGGTGACAAGCTACAATTGTTAACGGTTATGGGCAAAAACACATGTTTTGTGTGACCATAAATGCGAATCTCGATGAATAGCCACAAATTGGCAATGGCCCCGCCGACAAGCTGGAAATTATTTATTAATAAACATAATAACAAGCGGAGAAGAAACGGCGGAGCCATAATAAATAGAAAACGCACGGAATGCCAATTAAAATTCAAGCCGCATCGCCGCTTAATGTCATAATTATGAGCCAACTAAAGAGATTTACGTATTTTGTTTCACCAAACTTTTTGGCCGGGTGCCGTCTGCTCTTGGTTATATTATTATTATTATTACTGTTTTTGTTGTTGGCCTTTCGGCTGCTGGTCTTGGTCCCTGTGCGTGTGAGACAAAAAATGGAAAAACTTTCCGGCTGCCATCGATTATGCAGGAACAGGAAGTGGCACGCAGGAATATATAGTATATATGGAGAGGGAGTAAGGGGCAGACAGACAGACAGTTGACACGTCAGCTTCTCGGCGTGTTAACGAACGAATCTATCTTGGTTGGGCATAAAAAATTGTCATAATTAACGCATCATGCCACCAGTCAGCAGTCACCACTCACCAGTCACGAGTCACGTAGCAGAAATAGCAAATTTAATTTGCGATTTAGCCCTCTCTCTCGCATAAAATTCCACAAGAGATTAATATTACTCAAAAAACTCGAAAAAACGCTTGATGTGGCGAAAAAAGTTTTACTTAAATTGTGGCTTTAATTGACGAACACCGAATGCAATTAATCAATTACTAAAATGTTGTTAAAAGCCAGCCAAACGGAATAGGATTCAGAAAAAGCGAGCTAATTGATTGTGGAATGAATGCTATTTTTGGGATGGGTTTTTAAGGAAAAAACTGTTTTAAATATAATTAAAGCAAACTATTTAAGCTTGAGATTGTTAGAGATTTGACTCACTGAATAAAATCAGAATTAGTTCTTAAGAAATTAGCTTGCAAATGGCTTATTGTCTTAAATAAATGCTTTTAATTGCTTGTAAATTAATCTATTACCTTTTACAAGGATAATTCAATTAAGTTGAAAAGGCATTTTCTTTAATTTTCTCTTAAAGAGACTGAAATATCACATTTCCATTTTAATTCCAGTCGCAATCTTTTGTTCGTTGGTTTCCCCCGAAGGATTTTCCTGCGAATTTCCATAATGCCCTGCCGACTTTGGTGCGCTTAAATTATTTTGGTGCGTCGAACTGCATTTAAAATTTAATGCAAAAGGTCGCGCGGGTTGATCTGTGCGTAATCTGTCCAGGAAGCCATCTGCCGCCTGTGCCTGAGCGTTGACCTGGGGTTCATTATCATCCTCGTACTCATACTCGCTCGCACATTGAAATTTAATCAAATGAAAGCTAGAGGCAATTATCCTTTAAACACAATTAATTAATCACGCAAACAAACACACGCTCACCGAGTTATTTACACATACAATATTTTGTTATTTCGACCGTAAAGTGCAACGATTTTTCCTGGCCCCGTGTCTTCTACATGCACACACACATAAATCTATGTGCTTGCGGGTGTGCGGGTGTGCGTGTGTGGGCCACAATATTAACATATCCTGCGTGTTTAAGTTACGCATAAAATTATATCCTGATTGAATTGCCCGGCCAGGAAAGTCTGGCGCCCAGCGTCCATGTCCATGTCCACGTCTGGGTCTGCGACCACGTCCACGCCCACATAAAATATGCGATTTTCAATAAAGTTGACATCAGTTTGTCGTGTGCGTGTGTGCCTTTTGGCGAGGGTCAGCAGCAGAAGCAGGGACAGGACCAGAATCAGGAGCAGGATCCTTGGCACTCTCGCCGCGTTAAAATGCGCACCCACGCACATAAATCACGTGCCTGAATCGCCGCGCCGGGCCTGGGTTTGGAGGGGGACACGGCAACTGTGGGCAAACGGAAAATCAGGAGGACCAGACTTTCGCCGGCTGGCCGCTATAGCTCTCATGTATGCACTGAGAGAAATAGAACCCTCTTTTATATATTTTTAAAATGAGAATACAGTATTTTGTGCGAAAATAGCCTGGAATTTAAAACCTCCAACTTATAGTATCTTAAAGCCTATTACTTCATAGGCAACATATTTTTCTCTCTCTGCTCCTGTTTAAGTTAACGGCCTATCGGCTGCACTGCATCCGCCTGGACATTGACCATTGTTGATATTCCTATTGTTGGTGTTGGTGCTGGCCCCCGCTTTTGTTGTCGTCGCTGCCGCTGGTGGGCACACGTGTCAATGGCAACGCGAGCACATTTTCACTGTCGTGTTTAATTAGACTGCTGCCCCGAAGGTGCATCCATCCATTTCCCACCCGCTTTGCCTAGTCCGCAGCCTAATGCCATTGTCAGTCCAGCCAGCTTAGGTCGCCGTCGTTCTGGCCAGGTCGAGTTTGGGAGCCAAGTGGGGCCGGTGGCAGTGTGGGGAGCCAGGAGACCCTCAAGGTGTTAATGGCATTCAATTGACGCATGAAAATCGTATGGTCACGAATGGTAAGCAGGAGTTTGTTGACATCTGTCGATGCTAAGTGAAATTGCTACTTCACAGGGCTTAGAACATGACAATAGATGATCCTAGAAATGGGTCTTGGAAGTGCGGCGTTCAAGTTACCAGAGGTTACCCCTTGGGATTACTGAATATTTACAATTTACCTAATAAACTTTTCACTAAAAATGTTAACTTGAATGGCCTCCATATAGTGCCCTATCTCCATCTTGTGTTCATCATAATTTCCCCATTGTTAGCCTCTTGTTCATCCTTTTCAGGCCTTTAACTCAAACATTTCACCTGTCGCCCTGACCCCGCCTACAATGTGCAACCTGACACGTGATTTCTTAGCAATTAGCGAAGGTCTCCAACCGGTTTTTCACCTGCCGTTCGCTGCACGGGATGATTTAACATTTTCCCCATTGCGTGCCATATGATTTTCCGTTAGGCCGAAGTGAATAACCGCTGACGGGGGAGTGCATAAATTAAAAGCGCAAAAAAAAGAAACTCACAGCAAATTGGACGATTTGTTTAGCCCAACGCCTCGTTTGTTGCTCATACGCCCCGGGCGCCAGCATTTTAGCCAGATTTTTAGTGCAATTGTTAACTCGGAGTTTCGTTTGCCTTTCCATTTTTTTCGGCCTGAATGGCCATGCAGTGCCTGCACATTTCTTATCATCTAAAGCACATAAACGTGTCATGGGCCTAGACTGGAGTTTATGGGCGCTTAAAGTCGAGCCAGCACTCGGAAAAAAAGGGCAGAAAACTCAAGTTTAAAAATGTATTAGTTTTCTCTATATGAAGTGAAATGTTAAATTATCTTTAGAGTTGGAATAGAAAATGTTTTAAAAAAGACTACGAGCGCATCTAAAATAAAAGAGAAAGGGGAATTAAGGTTAAATTAAAAAGATTTAAATAAAATTATTGAGATGTTTCTGACAACAAAATAATTGAGTGCTAATTTTTTTCTTCTTTTGAATAAATATTTATATTAAAGATCCACAAATCAATTACATTTTGCAAAAATACCTGAAATTCCTCGCAGCGATTTCCGCCTCAAGTATTTTTTTGTATGCATAGAAAATCTGAAGCGGTGATGCGCTGAAGCGCTGAAGCGGTCTCCGATGGGAAAGCAACGCACATAGCTATCCCAGCCTGCCGGTCGAACGAGAGCTGCCAATCGTTGACATCGCGAATCGCAGTCTCAGTCTTTAACTGAGGGCCAGAAAATACGACCGGGCCAGACTTGGCTTGGCTTGGCCCATGGAACGAACGACTCGCATGTCGCCCTGTCATATGCGCAAATTAGTCGTTAGCCGGCGTTTTGGCCAGGAGATGGAGCCGGAGATGGTGATGGAGCTGGAGTTGGAGCTAGCCGGGAGTCGGGAGTCGCCAGAACAGACCATTGCCGGCGATGCTGTGCGCGACGTCGAGAGTTTAATGACTTTGGCGTTTGGCGTTAGACGGCGGCGCTGATGAGGCGCATGATAATGGCCCCTGATGGCCCGCGTTCTTGTCAAAGTCGTGAACGTGAACGGGGATGTGGATGTTGAACGCAGAGCACGGAGCACGGAACATGAAGCATTCTCGTTGGCAACGGCAACGGCCACCGTACGGCAAATGTCAGGCAAAAGTTTGCCACAGAGCCAAATGTGCTTCTCCTTTGCACTCGAATGCACTTCGGCACATATGCACTTGTGCAAAAACATTACCATAAATCAAATCATTTTTAAAGTCTGACGTTTAGCTAAAAAAACGACGACAAGCCAAACGCGGCAAAAAAGTGAGTTTTTTTGTTTTACTGAAAACGGATTTTGGTCAGTTAGTTTAGAGGACAAAATAGGATTATTAAGAACTTTCTAATGGACTTTAATACTATTGATTTTACAGCTTTAATTTGCAGTATATTTCTCCGAATTTTTAAAGGCATCTTAAATTTTTAAGAATTATTTTCCCTAAAGAACAGTTACCATAATGGTTTCTAAACTTTTGTAATTATACTCAAAGGAAATTCTACACCCAAGAGCCCTTTTCTCCATGTGCAAGAACTATCACACACGGAGACACAGTTCCGGGCTCGGTGTTTTGTGCTTTCCACATAAATATAGCATAATTAGCATGTCGCTGGCATTCGAGCTCAGTTTCCCTAAACCTTTTCCCTCCAGGCCCCGGCCCTGCATATTGTCAACGCTTATGGGTTCCTTGACTTGACTTGACTTGCGTTGACTCCTCTTGGAGGCGACTCACCTTACGAGCTGCGGCTTAGTTCATTTGATTTCGCTTCCCACTGATTTGTGTGCGAGTATCTCTCTCTCCCAGCGGAGCTGCATTCTGGATCTGCCATTAGTGGCTGCATCTTAGGCAGAATTATGCAATCATTCGTGCTGCGGAGTGCTTTTCGCATTTAGCATTTCAGTTCCTGAGTTGCCGCTTAATTATGCGATATTTTTGCGACTTTTGTGCAAAGTCTCTCTCTCTCTAAATTGGCAGAGAAATGGAGACAACATGCTGCAAAGGAAACGCCTGAAAGGCAAAATGGTAATTGCTAATGCCTCGAATGAGGGAAAACATGTGACATATCAGTCAAGTGCAAGCTGCACCAAGGAAACTTGAATTAAAATTGAGTGGAGGAGGTTACGGAGTCAAGCGTTTGAATGAGCTTTCCTCTACAGGCTTTCGAAAAGGAGGTAGAAGCTTACACTGGGGATTTAAATATTTTAATAAAAAGGAGAAACTGAACGGTCTTGCTTTAGAAATGATTTTTCTCTTCGATTTAAGCTTCAAATTCCCCATATTAAATAATCTGCAGCAACTGATGGTTCAATATCCCGCAACAGTAATTATTTGATGGGATAATCAAGAGTCTTAGACGCTCAACATCGACTTTCGTGTCTTGGCCATAGTTTGCATAATCCCCCAAAGATACACATCGGTCTAACGATCTATACTCACATACGTAAGATGCCAGATGATGGTAACATTTCCAGCTCTAATTGACATGAATCTCTGGCACTCCTCGGAGCGGAGTACGGACCCCAGATTTTTCCACCTGCCGAGAGCTCCTGATGGCGCGGCACCTGCCATTAGCAGACCCACTTTGGCTTCACTTTCTTTGGCCGAAACGAAACGAAACGAAACCAAATCGAGCCATGTAATTGTTGGGGATGTATAACAACTTGGTTGCAGTTGCAGTGGCAAAGGCAGTTTCACTTTCTATGCGACACTCGCCGTGGAAAGTGCACTTTTTTCGCCATCGCCTTGGCCAAAGTGTCGTTAACCCAATTTGGCGGCATTTGGCCAGGAGACGTCGAATGCAAATACGAAGTGCAGACAACTTTTGCTTTCGCTGGATGGCCAAGGAAACCAGTTCAAAAGTTTGCTAACAGTCGACGCCGATGTTGCAGCATAGAGCTCCTCATATGGCACCCAATTAGCCCGAGTCAGAGCACTTTGGGCCATCTCCCTGGCCGACAATTAAGTTGATAATTTTATCATAAACTTCGCCTCGGCCAGGGTCAACACAGGGGCCAAGGAAATTTCCAACTTATGAGCTATAATTGCTGCTCTGGGCAGGCTTCAGCTCCAGCTCCAGCTCCCGCCCAGGCTTTTTGGACAATTTCTAAAAGGACTTTTGCCCGCAACCGCAAGAAAATGGTTGCAAATTGTTTACTGCAATTTGTCTTGGCCAAATATTTACGAACACGCTCGCCAAACGAAAATATTATTTTGCTGGTAAATTTATGTGGCCGAGAGCCGGGCACAAATATGAAATGCCAAAAATGCTCATCATCAAAAAATGTGAGCCCCAACAATTAGGGATTGGCAGAGGGCCTATGTAGAGCCTGAGTAGAGTGCGTTGCCTGTCAGTTTGGTCTAGACTGGGCCATAAATTATGCAGGCCGGCAGGCCAGCAGCAACAGCTTGCCGGGACTCAGGATACAGCACTTGGCACTTGGGACTTGGGACTCGGAGGATCCAGGCCTCAGATCTCGGACCAATGCTCTCTTTCTCTCTGCCAGCTATTTTTCCGGACCTTTCTCCGGGCACTTGAATGTGGAATCAGTTGCAATTTGCATGTGGCGGTCAAGAACTGCCGATGTCGATGCCGAGGCCGATGAGGCTTCTGCCGTTTCCCTCTCAAACAAGTAGCAGCCACTTGGCCCAGTTGCATCCAGAGAGTTGTTCAGCCATTGCACATATTGGATGCATAATCATTGGCAAGATACACTCAGAAAAGCTGATAAAAATATCATGAACATAATATTACACTTAGTTAGAGCTAAATTAGAGCTACCTTTCTTAGTGTACTGGACTTGCATTTTTGATATTTTAGCCAAGATCCTTCATAAAAGTATTTTCTTATTACCAATTTCTCTCAGTGCACTCAGCCATTAAGGTTTGTTGCCTGAAATTTGACTTGAATGAATTTGTGCTGCCCCTCGGCTTTAACTTTGTGCCGTTTTCAATTTTTAGCTGGCCATAGCAGCTTTTTGGACACGAGCTAATGGCTCACGGCCTTCACAAGGGTATCCACACTTTGAGCTTTGTTCGATTTTCATATAATTCTGCACTGGCCGAAGTTTTTGCGGTTTTTAGCTTTATTTAAATTCTCATCTCTGTGGCAGGTGGCGAGCAGTTCTCCTCGGAAGGGGGCGACGAGGGCAGGCAGGCACACTTAAAGCGGATGGCAATTTCCACAGGAGCAGGCAGCAAAAGTGTAAAATAAATTGGCAAATATATGCGGAATATCGGGTATGAAAAGCCAAATGAAATTGATATGCCATTGAGGGTGTAGCCCGGGCAGCTGGCATTTTGTGAGTTGATTTTTGCCAATTTGTGTGGCAGCCGGGAGAACGTTGCAACAAAATATTTAAATATGCCATCGCAAGAGGGAGAAATTCTGCTAACGAGCCGAGAGCTAGCACTTGAATATCCAAATACTAGGTATATACATCCCATACATATATACATACGTATAATATGCACTTGCCATTTTGCTTTAAGCCAGCATTTTATGTACATGCCGAGTCAACAGCAACGCACAAATTTTTAATGTCAAAAAGTCACAACACAAACACCATCACCATCACCATTCCCATAGCCAGCGCCAGCACACACGGTCCGAAGCCAGGGCACTGGCTTGGCCAATAAATTCTGTCTCAATCAATATGGCAGCAACGGGCAGAGCTGCAGCTTTCACACGTATCCAGCAGATACTCGAACACTCTACACACACCGAACACACACCCAGCACACACACACTCGGCACACAGCCGCTGCCGGCGTTAGATAAATTCTTCCTGCAATTCAATGCGTACACAAACTGACAGCATCCAACTGGCTTTGCTATTGGCAAAGTCCCTTCGTGCACCGATAAAAACGTATTTGAAAGATAAAATTTAATAAATGGATATTAGAAATTATGTCTCCACTGAAAATATATTAATCAAACATTTAAAAATGTAGTATTTGAATCAGAGGATCCCAAAATCCTAACTCGAACGACAGAGAGTTTTTTTGCCCGGTCTCTGCCAGTTCACGCACAATATGCACAGAATGTAAGCAATTCACTAAGGCAGTTCAACTGTAATTTTGTGGCCTGCTGTAGCTACCTTTTTTAGTCACATATAGCTATATTTATTCACTATAACATAATATTTTGGAAAACAATCAATTTTCCTATTTTTGCATATTAATTGATCCATATCAACATCTCTTTCTCTATTCATCTTTGTATAAGTAAAATAAATTATAAAAATGATTATTTCTCAAAGTTTTTGGATTCTTCAATTAATTTAACAATATTTGTATATTTTTAATAAGCTCATCAAAAGCAGGCAAAAATACTTTTTCTCCGAGTGTGTCGGTGTGTGTATAAAAGTAAATTTACACAAATATACACTGCTCTTGCCCCCTTGGCCGCTCTGCAGTCGCGGGCCTGTCAAAGACGTATCTTATCTTCATTTGCTGAACCGAACCCAACAGAACTGGACTGAAAATTCCCAGCCGGCCGGCCGAATCCTCCTTGGCGCCCCGTTCTCCCTTTTGGCGCATTCTTGGCAGCGTTTTCTATTAGCCAGCGCCTTTGTAGCCTGTCCAAAATCATTTGGGCTATTTAACTTTTAAGACTAATTAATTACGAAACGACGAAATGAGCAATGTCCGAGCGGAGAGAGCGGCAACGGCTTTGACTGCGGAGTTTCTCGGCTACGTGGCGCAGAATTTTCCCATTTTCTTTGGGCTGATTTTTCTCGTTCCGACTCGTTTTAATTACTTGGCCGTAACCAACTCAAGTGGCCCGGGCACATCGATGTCGACTTCTGTGCGGTTAAAAGTTAAGCTGGTCCCCGGTCTGCCATACCTCTAAGTAGCCGTGGTCATCTCCAGCTCCACCTCCTGGTCCATCTTCAGCTCCATCTCCGGCCATTGCCATGTAATTGACGCCGTTACCATGGCTGTGTGAGAAATTCTTCGCCTTCTCAAAGTTCATGAACTTTGCTTTATTTTTTCTCGACTTTTTTGAAGGTTCTCTCCGTTTTAAATGTTCTCACTTTTGTTCGAGCGACTTTAAGTGCCTCGGTAGCCGAAGAAAAACATTTATGCGAATTTAAGTAAGGAATGGGATTTATTTAATGTTGGGATTGGGTTGCCGTTTTAATGGGAGTTTTTTCCGGGCTACCAAAATACGCAGTGTAGATCTAATCGAGGTTTTAAATTAAATTCAATGAATACTTAACTATGTGCGGATCATAACATTTTGATTATGTTATACAGGTATAACTAATTGACAATGCTGGAATTATATAAGAGGTTTATTAAGGTCTTGAAATGTATTCTATATTTATACCCTTGCAGAGGGTATTATAATTTTGCCATGATATTTGCAACGCAGTGAAGGAGGCATCTCAGACCCCATAAAGTATATATATTCTTGATCAGCATCACCAGCCGAGTCGATCTAGCCATGTCCGTCTGTCTGTCTGTCCGTCTGTCTGTCCGTCTGTCTGTCCGTCTGTCTGTCCGTCTGTCTGTCTGTCGGTTTCTACGCGAACTAGTCTCTCAGTTTTTGAGCTATCGGGCTGAAATTTTCAGCATAGTCTTATTTCTTTAG